>JAQZBX010002657.1:0-70361 GCA_029593785.1 Cabassous unicinctus
TGAGGGGTAAATGAAGAAATACAAATTACTCTGCACGGAGCCTGACACACAGAAACAGAGTTGCTGTATTTCCTGTTCTCTATTCAGTGCTTGTTGTATTATCTGGGATAAGGCTGTTATTCCATAAATATTGCTTGAATAAAGAAAAATGTCCTCTGCCCTTCTATGAAGATTTGCCCTCCATAGAAGCAAATCTTGCTGGTTATTGTGAAATCTTAATGCATCATTTTAGAGAACATGTGAGAGACTTCTGATTCATGCATCAACAGTATGAGAAATAAACATAAGTGTAGTTAAAAATAAAAAAAAATTATGTTAAAAAGGGCATTCTTATAATGTTATGGGCATGTACACTATTTTCAGGTTCTTACATTTTCCAATATCATAATTCCCAAGAAAGAAGAGAACAGCATGAGGTGGGAGAACCAGAGCAGCGTGTCTGAATTCCTCCTCCTGGGACTCCCCATCCGGCCAGAGCAGCAGGGCATGTTCTTCGCCATGTTCCTGGGCATGTACCTCACCACGGTGCTGGGGAACCTGCTCATCATCCTGCTCATCAGGCTGGACTCTCGCCTCCACACCCCCATGTACTTCTTCCTCAGCCACTTGGCCTTCACTGATGTCTCTTTCTCATCTGTCACTGTTCCAAGGATGTTGATGGACCTGCAGACTAATCAAAAATCCATTCCCTATGTGGGGTGCATTTCTCAGATGTATTTTTACATACTGTTTGCCTATGTTGATGGTCTTCTTCTTTCAGTCATGGCCTATGACAGGTACGTGGCCATCTGTCACCCACTGCACTACACCAGCATCATGAGGGAGGAGCGGTGTGTCTTGTTGGTGGCTGGGAGCTGGATCATCTCATGTCCCCATGCTCTGTTGCACACTCTCCTCTTAGTCCAACTGTCTTTCTGTGCTGACTATTCCATCCCCAACTTCTTCTGTGCTCTCACAGCTCTCCTGAAGCTGTCCTGCTCAGACACCTCCCTCAATGAGCTAGTCATCTTTACTGAGGGAGGATTGTCTGTCCTCCTATCAGTGAGTGCTGTTTTGGGTTCTTATATCCGCATTGGGGCCACCATTCTGAAAATCCCGTCTTCTAAGGGAATCTGTAAAGCCTTGTCCACTTGTGGTTCCCACCTCTCTGTTGTGTTTCTGTACTATGGGACTCTTGCTATGATTTACTTCTTTCCTTCTTCAAACAATTCCAAAATTGAGGACGTAATTGCTTCAATTATGTACACAGCGGTGACTCCCATGCTGAACCCTTTCATCTACAGCCTTAGGAACAGAGACATGAAATCAGCTCTAACGATACTTTACAGAAGAGGGATAAATTTTGTCAAGTGACAGTCAGTTGTTCATGTTCTTACTTATCCAAAAGGTGCCTAGTGATTACTCTTTGAAAAATGGGGTAGGTGAAAATTTTAATAGATTGTAAAAGTAGGCAGAATACTATGCAGCCCCTCCTTCTTGTGTGGAGTCTATTTCCTCTCCCCTTAAATCTGGACATGGCCATGAATTGCTTCAACTAATAGATTTATTGGAAGTCATATTGCAAGAGGTCCATGCCAAGACTTCAAATGTTTTTGTAGCTCCTGATTCAGCAGCTCTTGATTCTTGATACCACCATATGAGCAAGCCCAATCTAGGTTGCCTGAAGTTAAGAGACCACATGGAGAATAAACCAGGTGTCTCAGGAAGTATTTGGCCACCCCCAAGTGACCTGCTAGGAGATTGCAGAGGCATGTGACTCCCTGCATAGATCAGCGGAACCTGGAAAGACAAGAAGCACTATCCAACTGTGCTCAGTCTCCACCCAAAATGCCAGCCTACAATATTGTAAATAAATGCTTTTTGTTTTTGCATGTTTTGTTATGCAGCAAGTATATGCCCTTGTCTCAGGTACTCTCTTGAGTACAAACCTGTCATTTTTAATGTTCCCATCCTTTTTTGATCACTGCTTAGATTTTCTTCCTTGCCTAATTTTCTAGAATCCACAGAATTCAAAATCTTCAGGTTCACATATATTGTGTATTAATCTTCATGACCAATTGCATTAGCTTGAAGTATATTCATTGTTCCCCCTTTCTCTCAAAACCCTTGTGTATGGCATTGCCTGTGACTATCATTTCTGTCAAGTATGAGAACAATGTTCCTAATCATGCTAAGGAACTGCCTTATACGTTGGAAAGATATGAACGACCCATACGATACCAAATTCATATGCCCTTTTTTCCTGAAGGAATATGTTACGTCAGAAATGTATGTTCCCTCTTTAAGAAGAGAAATATTTTCAGACTAAGATTTGAGGTCTGAATAATACCACATTTTGGGTAAGTTACATCTTTTTACTCCTTAATTTAAAAGATAAGAATTCTCAAATGTAATATGATACCTGTATTGATTTAGAAAACAATTTTCAATATGAACAATCCAAACATATTGGAAAGATTTTGGCTTTATTATCCTTATATATGTTTATGCCAGTGTGAGGAATCCACAGAGGAATACAGAAAATGAATCTCATGACTAAATTCCCAAACCAATGTAAAATATATTTTTTCTCTATATGAGACTTTGTGGGTAAAGCCTACATCTGCTTGTTTAATCTAGAATCTGAAAGTTAATTATTTTTTACTGCCCTGTGGGTGTACATAGGACCCTAAGAAGATGTATTATGAGTTATGGTGTGGCCTTCTATTTACGTGTGGCCAAACAGCATCACGGTGGGTCTTAATCTGTATTTTTGGATGCCTTATGGTACAGGTAATTCAGATGTCAAAATCAGGAGAAAACCTGAAGACTTAAGGGGTGAGAGGTCACCATGTGACAGGAGGCAGAGATACAAGGCCAGGTTCACCAAGGATTTCGCCAAGCCTACATCATAATGCTACAGACTTCAGGGAGAAACCAAGGACTTGGTGATGCCTTGATTTTGGATTTCTTATCTCTGAATCTGTGAACCATTAAATTCCTGTAGTTAACCAACCCATTTTGGGGTATTTGTCATAGGAGCCCTGTTGAACTAAGGCATGGGGTAAGAATATTGCTTAATGGGTGCACAATTTCTGTAGAATGGGTGATGAAAAACATTAAGCAATGTATATTGGTGACAGTAGCACAGTATAGTGAATATAATTAATGTCACTGATTTGTATACCTCAAAATGGATAAAATGGGAAACTTTGAGTTATATATATTTAACTATAATAAAAGCCGAATATAAAAGAACTAAAACCCAGTTTGGTTAAGAATCAAAATGTTGGGAATTGGTTCTAGTTTTAAGTAGTACAATGAAGCTTGGTTTCATCGAGAAGGTGATACTTGAACAAAACATTTGTTTTAGTCTACTAAACTGCTGAAAACAATATGCCAGAAGTGGGTTGGCTTTTACAATGGGGATTTACTGGCTTACAAACTTATAGTTCCGAGGCTGAGAAAAATGTCCAACTCAAGGCATCCTCAGGCAATGCCTTCTACCTGAAGACCAGCTGCTGGCCATCTTGGTCCCCTCTGTCACATAGCAAGGCACATGGCTGTGACTGCTGGTCTCTCCCTTCTCTTTTGGGTTTCATTGCTTCAGCTTCTGGCTTCCCTGGCTTTTTGTCTTGGATCTATGGCTTTATTTCTCCCCTCTCGGAAATACATTCTCCTTTAAAGGGCTCCAGTAAGAAGATTAAGACCCTCTCTGGGTTATGCTTTACTGAAGTAACCTAATTAAAAGGCCCAATTTCAATAGGTTTACACCCACAAGAATGGATTACCATTAAGATCATGATTTACCATTAAGATCACAGTGTTAAAGGGGTCAAGGTAGTGAGCCATGATGATATTTGTAAGTAAAATATTCCAGGAAGTGGGTACAACAACTGCAAAGCTGCTGAGATGGGGTAGTGCCAGCTATGCTCCAGGAAAAGAACACAGATTAGAGTGACATGACAGAATTGAAGAGGTAAAAAAAGCAACCAGAGACTATTTTAGAGCTAACAGGTATCCAGGTCTTATACAATTTGTAATTTGATTTTTCCTTTGAATTATTGGTCAGGCCCTTGGAAGCTTTTCAGCAGATAAACAACATAATACAGATTTTCAAAGGATCATTCTGTCTGCAGTGTTCAGAATAGACAGTAGGAAACAGGTCATGCATAGAAGGAGGGAGAACAGCTGAGAAGCTATCACTATAGTCCCCAAAATGCCCTATGTTATACCTATTCTTCCCTCTCAATCCCCTCAGAACCTCTGGTGACCACTGTCTTTACATCAATGTTACAAGTCCTTCCACTACTAGAATAATAAGTCTACTTTAGTCCATAGTTGCATTCCCCTCTTATGTTTGTTTATTCCTCTATCTTGAGGATTTTGGGATGGTGATGCCCACTCTGCTTCCAATTGAGAGGGGGCTTAGATCTTTGGAGCAGGAGGAAGTTTACACTGCCATTTTTGCTATTTGTTCAAAAAAGTTATGGGGAGATGGATTCCTGGAGCACCTTATGCTGTCTTACTTGCAGTTGCAGATACTCTCTGCTTCTTGGTATGGGCATTGTCCATAATCATCCTTTTGTTAGTTGTCCTGGGTTAGTCTGATGAACTGGAGAGGAAGAGTTGGCTGCAGCTCTGCTGTGATTCAGGGCTCACCTGGCAGATGAACTGCCAGAAGATTTACGTCTTTGGGACATACATTTAACGGGTATAGTGTTAATTATAGGTTCAAATAAATGGGGCAGAGGAACCATGTGTGGGAAAATTATAAGTGAGTCTAAATCTGATATATTGGGGGATATGTTATCATATATTCCACAGTAGGGCTCACTGATGGAGTGCCAATTTCCTGAGGTTGTCTGCCCTGCCTATAGTGTCTAGATGTCTCTAGATCCCTCAGGAGCACCCCTACATGAAGCACTGTTTACTGTGGCAGTCAGTGAGATCCTCCTGAGGCATGTGTAAGTGTAACCTCTGGAATGACCTCCTGGCTCACTTTGAAATCCCTGAGCCAAAAAAACTCATTTGCATTTAATATTTCCCCCTTTTGGTCTAGATCTTTCTCCAAATATATCGTTAGTTGGTGCTTGGTATTAATCCCTAGTGAATTTATATGCTGAGTTTGGCTTAGAGAGAGGCCACATTTGAGCAACAAGGAAGCCCTCAGGAGGTAATTCTTAGGCAGTATATATTACTAGGCCAAGTTTCAATTTCATAATAGCAAGGTTCATAAGTACAGCATCAATATTAAGGGCCTGGGGCCTTGGTCCGCCCTACTTTGCCAGGCACTGCTCGTGTACTCCAGAGATTCTTGTCACTCCATGAGAGAATGTAGCAAGACTCACCAGGATGGGAATTCAATATTCCGTCAGTTATTCTGTGGGTCTCCACTCACCAAGACAGCACCTTATAACCACATGAACAGACTCAAAGTCCACAGATGCATGCTCCAGGTGCACCCCTCCACACACACATCTTTTATTGCTGAATAATATTACATTGTATGCAATGGCCTTAGGAATCGCCCCATTTAAAGGGATGTGAATGCCCCTTCTACTTCGTCTGAAATAGACTGCCCCCATCTCCAGTGTGCACTATTTTATGACTTACAGCAGGTAATACTTTGCCCCAGGCTGGTTCAACCTATTTGTTTATTGCAAAGCTTTTGCTATCCCCAAATGATTCTGCCTGCAGGGCAAGTTTTGATAGGGTGAGCTAGAAGACAAGTATCCTAATTCTGTATTTTGTGCTGCCACCCAATAATTGGCATCAACATACAGTTACCCTAGAATGCGCATAGGGTGTACACTGCTCCCTCCAGAACAAGGCCAGGAACACACAGGGAGTTCAGGCCAAGTCTCCATTGCACTGGGGCAGGAGTAGGTAGGGTCCAGAAAATGTGCCAGTACCTTGCCATACTTTTTTTAAGTCTCTTTTTCTTCATTCGGTACTTGCCCAGTTACTGCAAACCTTTAACTCTTTTCTGGAATTTTGAGGAAGACTACACTGCCATTTTTGCTATTTGTTCAAAATAGTTATGGGGCGATGGATTCCTGGAGCACCTTATGCTGCCATCTTGTTCGAAAGCCTGTTTAGTCTTTGAAACCATTTCAAGAGTGGAGGAAACATTTTGTTTATACAGCACCCTTGAGACCCAAGGCTACTAATTGTACTTTAAAACTAATAATCATGCTCCCTTTGCATAATTACTTATCTACCCAATTTAGTTATTTATTAAAAATGAGCTACTATCACTGATAAATCCAAGACACCCAAGGAAACCCTAGGGATTTCAGGCATAGAAAGGGTTATAAGACTAACATTCTGAATAATGTACCTTATAGAGCTATCAGGAACTGTTTCTTGATTTACTGAACTCCATCCAAGGTTTTATACATCCACAACCATTTCAATAAAATCAGACAATTGGTAACTATCAGTTACCATAAGAGAGAAACCTTTTTAATCTCCTGGTATAAAAGAATAAGGCCAAAAAAAGGAAATGAGTGGAAAAAGATATACCATACCAAACTTAAGAAAAATTTATATTGTGCATTTTAATTTCTGACAAACTATATTTCATAGGAAAAATGTTTTCGGGGTAGTGAACATCATTTCAAAATTATAAGGGTACCAACTAATCAATAGTACATAATAATTCTAGACATTTATGCTCCTAATAACAGACCTTCACAATATATGTAGCAAAACCTAATAGCACTGCAAAGGATAGACATATCTGCAATGATAGTCAAATATATCAAGACACCATTCTTAGTTCAATTTATTGAATTCAATTTATTGAATAAATAGAACACCAGAAGGATATAGAAGGCTTAAGTCATATTTTTTTAATTTGCCTTGTTAGATTAAACAACAGGAAATAATCGTCTCACAGTTTTGGCATCTAGAAGTCCAAAAAATGATGTTGCCAGAATCATATATTTTTTTTCTTTGAAAGTAACTTTATTTTTAAAGAAGTTTTAGATTACAGAAAAGTTACATAAAAAATATAGGGGATTCCCATATACCCCACCCCCTCCCTCTTTCACATTTTCCCCTATTAATAACATTTTACATTAGTGTGGTACATTTGTTACAACTGATGAACAAATGTTGAAGCACTGCTAGTAACCATGGTCTATAATTTACATTATGGTTTACACTTCGCATAGTACAATTTTATCAGTTTTGACAAAATGTGTAATGGCCTGTATCCATCATTGCAATATCATGCAGAACAATTGCAATGCCCTAAAAATGCCCTATGTTCAACTTATTATTCCTTCCCCCTTCGCTCAGTGTGGGAAGCTGCCCTCGGCATCTGCTTTATCATGGCCATTCTTAGAACTAACACCGTCTCCTCTTTTATTTTATTTGGGCACTCCCACTTTGGGCGTTTGGCCAAATGTCATTGCGCATGTCCCGCACTAAGTTTCTATCTCCCCGTACTCGCTACATCTTTTCTTGTAAATCTGCTTACCAGGCTGTAGTTGGTTACCTAGCAACTTGCTGACGTCCACATCAGCTGACCCCTCCAAGAACCCGCTATATATATACCCTGCCTCTTCAATAAACTTTTGCAGCTTGATCAGAATCCTGTCTTGCTGTCATTCTTCGTGTCTCTTGTCCCCCCAATTCCCACTCCCTCTTTCAGGTTCCGGTTCGACTGACCCGCGGGTCGGGTCAGCTCAGAACTTCTGGTATCCACTATCTTCACATCAATGTTACAAGTCCTTCCATTACTACATTATAATGTCTAATTATTATTTGGTCCATGGTTGCATTTCCCCCTTATATTTGTTCATTCCTCAATCTTGAGGATTTGGGGATGGTGATGCCCACTCTGCTTCAGATTGAGAGGGGGCTTAGATCTTATGGGGCAGGTGGATGAAACTGTTTTGCATGCAGTTTTAGATACTCTTTACTTTTTGGGATGGGTATTGTCTATCATCATCATTTTGTTAGTTGTCCTGGGTGTGTCCAATGAACTGAAGAGTAGGTGTTGGCTGCAACTCTGCTAGATTCAAGGCTCAATCAGCATATAAACAGACCAAAGATTTAAGTTTCTGGGACATATATCTAATGGGTATAGTGCTAATTATAGGTTCAAATAAAAGGGGTGGAAGAATCATGTGTAGGGAATTGATAAATGAGTCTAACGGTTACATCCAGGAAATAGGTTATCATATATCCCAAGGTAAGGCCCACAGACGTAGGCTGATTTCATGGGGTTGTGTGCTTGCCTAAAGTGTCCAGATGTCTCTAGAGCACTCAGGAGCACCCCTGTTTGATATATTTTTTATGTTTTACTTTTGATTACCATAGGATTAAAATTTAATATTCTAAATATATTACACTTATATTTGGTTTCATACCAAAGTAACTTAATAGCATGCACATATGTTTTTTCTATTCCCCTGTCCATTGACCATTTTTTACATGTCCACTTATAGCTTTGTACATTGCATGCTCAAAAATATAGCTTTATCATTACTTTTTTTTTTACAGTTTTTTTTTTTTTTTAACTTTTTATTTTGAAACACTTTCAAACTTTTGGGACAGTTACTTATAAGTGTCCAAAACATATTGGACAGTTAAAAAATAATACAAATCCTATACAAACTCCAACATTCTCCTAGCTCCCCAGATATCCAGATCCACCAATTTTACCATTTGGCCATATTTGCCATATCATTCTATCCATTTATTTCACCCATCCACCCATCTGTCTATTTATCAAGCCATTTTCTGAACACTTGAGTGGCAGGTTGTATACATCATGCTCTTTGAACACTTAATACTTATATGTACATTTCCTAAGACTGTTCTCTCACAGCATTTTGTAGGGGAGTTCTGAATAGCTTTTTCTACAGATGGGGCAATTTTTCTTCAGGCTACCACCAGACAGAGCTAGACATACGTGTTCCGCATATGTGCCTGAGGGTTATTCTCCTTCTCTGGAAAGGGACCAGGGACCTCCACTGGGAGGGGTGGAGGAGGGGCCAGCCAGGGTGCCAGGAGATCTGACAGCCTTTAAGTGGCCTTTTTCTTGATTTGGTGCTCACTGGGTTACCTCAGTTCTTAACTGTTTTTTGGAATTTTGAGAAAGATCTTTCTGCCAAGTTCTTGCTCGTTGTTCAAAGCTTCTGTGTTAGGAGGGGTCCCTAAAATGTCTCATTCCGCCATCTTGATAGGGGTGGGTCCTGTGTAGAGGTTTTTGTGCGAACATATCTTTTCAGTTCTCTTTGTGTGGAATGACCTTGGGCTGGAAAGATGGAAATGGACTCCATGGAGGAGGTCTTGAAGGTCTCGGGCAGGTAGAGGTGCAAGGAAAGGTGCTCACGGAGCTGCTGGATGCCCCCAAAATACCGCATCACGCCATCGATATACTGCTCCAGGCGCCGGGCCCAGTGCTACATCGTGTGCTGCTGGGGGAAGCTGTAGGCAGAGGTGCCGGGGGAGGCGAGCGGCGGTAGCAGCAGCGGCAGAAACAGCGGGCGTGGGGGCCGCTGCCGGGTCAGGAGCTCACGGTCCGCGCTGGGCTGGGCGAGCCCGCATCTCCGTTTCCATTCTAGATGCGGCGTCGCCCTGGATCATATTTTTTTGAACACTGTCTTGCATTGGTGGTGCATTGCTGGAAATACACAACTCAATTTCTGCCACTGTCACATAGACTTCTCCTAATCTATGAATACAATTTCTTGCTAATAAGGATGCCAATTATATTGGATTAAAGTCCACCCTGATAAATTTTTAAAGATCTAATTTGTAAATGGGTTTAAATCCACAGGTCCAGGTGTGAGGACTTGAACATATCTTTGTAGGTGACATGGCTCAATTCAAATCAGTCTGTCCTCTGAACCTCTGAAAAGCATGTTTTTATCATATTTAAAAAAACATATGCCCCTTCCCAATAACCCAGAGGACTTATTGAGAATTGGGACACTGTTTGTCCCAAATCACATCTAAATCAGTCATGGGTATGGGTCCAACCTAAGTCAAAATTTCCTACCAGCTGTGAATCTGTGAAACCTAGAAAATGTCTTATCTCCTTCCAAATTACAGTATTGGACAGGGATAAGGTATATGTCCTCATTTTAGAAAGGAGAATTCGGAATTATAAAATGGATCATAAGTCCAAAACATGTACAAAACCTAGCAGGGTATATCCCATTAGATTTCAGGGCTTTTGTGTAATCTGTGACTTGATGCTGTGTCCTTTGGGCAGGTTGGAATGGCATCATCATCCTTTATGACAGCACCATTGTGGTCATTCTCTTCCAGAACACTGGACTGGGCCCACTGTCTCCATATGCCATGGTGGTGGTCCTTCTTTGGTCCAAAGAGGTCCCATCAAATCCAATCTTTTGCATCTATGACCCTGTCCATGGGATCATTTTTCCTTCATGTTGTCTTCTCTGTGTCCTTTCTCAATTAGACTGGTAGTATTTTTGCTGATGTAAAAATTTCAGAAATCGTTTTTTTTCTTATTTGTGCAATTCAAGGTTTTCCAAGCCATTAGAGAAAAAGGTCTTCTGTAGCTCTTTTAATAGAGAAGAGTGTGTGAAGGAGAGAATTGTGGGAGGAATCCCTTACAAAATGGAATGAGGAAATCTTTGCAGGTTTTGGATATTTTTGCTGATCTGATTGTTGTGATGGTTTTCTGAGTGTATCCATTTGTCAAAACTTAGCTAATTGTACTCTTTAAATACCTGCCTTTTATTATATGTCAATTAGGCTGAAAAACTAGAATTAAAACTATATATAAGTAAATTGAACATTTCAGTATCAAAGAAATTTAATTTTTCATTAGTATATACTAGAGCAAAGATGGTCACTGGTAAATGTTATTAATAATTTATTGAAGAAATAATAGCAATTCTATACAAACTCCTCTCTATGTATATTGAATACTTTCTATGATAGGCTGAATTATGTACCCCAGATAAAACATGTTCTTAATTTTAATTTTAATCTACAATTTTGTGAACCTATTGTAAAGGGGAGTTTTGAAGAAGTTTTTTTGTCAAGGTGTCACCACCTGAAATATAATGGGTCTTAATCTGGATTTCTGGGGTCTTTTACAAGCAGAGGAAATTGAATAATAAAGACGGAAAGGTAAGGGGATGAACAGAAAGCCGGAAGTCAAGGGAACCAGGAAGAGAAAGGAGAGGCCATCACCAGGTGACAGAAAAGACAAGGACCTCCAAGGATCACCAGCAGCCAGGCCCTGAACACTACAGTGTTCAGAGAAAAAGCTTTGCCATGACAACATCGCTAAAACCATGAGTCAATAAATTCCTGTTGCTTAAGTCAAACCACTGCATGATATTTGTTAGCACCTGAGAAACCAGGACACTTCCCTAGTCATTCCATGAGGCCAGCATTATATACAAACACCAGACATACATACTGTAACAATGGATGCTATCCATTAATGTTTCCCACAAATACAGATACAAATATTCATACACAATTTTATTTTATATTAGATACAAATTTTATATTAGATACAAATATTCATACACAATTTTAGCAAATTGAATAAAAAGGGAAAGACCTTGGACATTCTGGTTTTGGTTAGCTTTTATATTCCAAAAGACTTGCTATATAACCCATTCTGTTGGGTATTCATGAAAGCACTTAAGGAATATTTAAATTTTGAAAGTTAGGAATCCAGGATTCCTTTAGATTTCTTAAAATACATTGATTGCAATAAAATAAATAATGATGTCTCAGTATTTGAAATGGGATTGCTCACTTTTTACTCAGTTTATGTCAAATTTTTCAAATCTCATTTGTGTTTTACAATATATTAGGATTATTTTTGCCAACTTTTCATTTAGGATACACTTTGTTATATTTATCATTAGTAGAAAATTTACTATATGATTATTTCCTAGTTATTTCTTAACTCATGTTTTTACATTTCCAGAGCGACTATTTGTAGAATTGTTTATGTTACTAATTTCTTTTCTTTTTTCTTTTTTTATAATATACTTTTTTATTTTTTAAAAAAGATACTTAGATTACATAAATTTTACATAAAAAATATGTGGGATTCCCATATGCCCCACTCCCTACCCCTCACACATTTTCCCACATTAACAACATCCTTCATTAGTGTGGTACATTTGTTACAACTGAACACATTTTGGAGCCTTGCCACTAAGCGTGCATTTTAGTTTATATTGTAGTTTACACTCTCTCCTGCACAATTTTGTAAGTTATGACAATATATATAATGGCTTGTATCTGTCATTGCAATGTCATTCAGGACAATTCCCAAGTTGCAAAAATGCCGCCATGTTACACCTATTTTTCCCTCCAGTGACCACTGTTTCTGCATCAATGGTAACAGTTCTTCTATTGCTAGAATCACAATAAGTCTATAGTAGACTACCAGTAAGTCTACTCTAGTCTATTTTTCATTCCCCAATCCTGAGGATTCTGGAATGGTGATGGCCACTCTACCTCTAATTGAGAGGGGGCTTATCCCATTGAGCAGATAGATGGGACTATCTTGCTTGCGGTTGCAGACTCTCTCTGTTCCTTGGGATGGTCGTTGTCCATCATCATGTCCTTGCTAATTGTCTTGGGTGAGTCCAATGAACTGGAGAGTAGGTGTTGCAATACTGTTGAGATTCAGGGCCCAACAGGCACATGGAAAGCCCAAAGATTTAAGTCTCTTAGACGTACACCTATCAACTCTAGTACTAACTATAGTTTCAAATAGAAGGGGCAGAAGAGCCATGTGTAGGGAAACCACAACTGAATCCAACTCTGTCACACTGGGGATCATAAATTCCAAAGTAGGGCCCACTGTCAGTGTGCCAAACTCCTGAGTTGTCTGCCCTGCCTATAGTGTCTGGGTGCCTCCAGAGCCCTCAGGAGCTCAGCTAGTTGAGGCAATATTTACTTTGGCAGTCAATAAGATCCTGCTGAGATGTGCATAAGTGTAACCTCTGGAATGACCTCCCGACTCACTTTGAAGTCCCTTAGCCATATAAACTCTTTTGTCTTTACCCTTTCCCCCTTTTGGTTAAGGTCTTTTTCTAGTTGCATTGCTAGTTGGTGTTTGGTAGTAATCCCTCGGTGCCGGGGAGGCTCATCCCCATGCCAGGCTCATGTCCCATGTCAGGGGAAGGTAATACATTTATATTCTGAGTTTGGCTTAGAGAGAGGCCACATTTAAGCAACAAGGAGGCTCTCAGGAGGTTACTCTTAGGCACCCTATAATACTAGCTAAGTTTCAATTTCAAAAGTAAAGGCTCATAAGCACAGTCATCACTATCAAGGGCCTGTCAATGGTGCATTGTCCTTCACTAGTCATGCCTTTGTACTCAGGGAATTCTTGCTGTTATATCTTTCATCACTGTAAGATCTGTTGTCTTGTATGTACAGCGACATTTTCTTCCTTTTATTCCCCTAGTATCTTATTTTTTCCAGTTTGTCTTCAAAGAAGTTTTAGGTTACAGAAAAGTCTTGTACAGAATATAGGTGATTCCATTATACCAACAGCCTCCCCCTTCCCTTACTAATAACATTTTACATGTGGATGGTACATTTGTTACAACTGATGTACAAATATTGAAACATTGCTACTAACCACGGTCAATGATTTACATTATGGTTTACATTTTGGACCATACACTTTGATAGATTTTGATGAAATTTAACATGTTCTCTGTATCCATCATTGCAAGATCATGTAGAACAATTCCATCACCCCAAAAATGCCCAATGTTCCATCTATTTTATCCTCCATCCCCCTCCCCTCAGAACCCCCGGTATCCACCAAGATTAACTCATTGAAGGACAAGATTAATAGTTACTTGCAACAACATTGAGGGCTTGACATACTGGCCTGTCCTCCCCTATTAGGCACTGCCTATGCTTTCGAGACACTCCCACCCCTCTATTTGAGATAGCAGGACTCCAAAGGATGGGAGTCCAACACCTTCATGCTCATTCTGTGGGTCTCCACCCACTGGTACAACATACTATGACGAGATGAAAACTACACACTCCCTAGAAGCCTGCCCCAGGTGTGCCCTGTCCCACATGTCCCCCACATCCAACACCTTAAACCAGTAACCTTCCTCTGCCATATGTACCAAAAGAACATTCCCAACGTTGTAGTCTCAACCACATACCTCAAATACCCATAGCTCACCTGCTCCTTCCCCTGACCCTGACCCCAGATCCTTGGACAGTCCAACCCACCCTCCATACCCTACCCCCTTCACAGAACAGCACTGATGACCAACAGCATCACTGTACCACTTTTATGCCCATCCACTGTACAACTACACCCTTACACCTTATCATAGATTTTGCCCATATGGGCATTGACTCACAAGGTTCCTCTCCCTTTCTGTCTCTTGTAAACCTATCTTCCAGACACTAACTGTGTGAGTCTGCTCAATTTGCTTAATTCATATCAGTGATGTCATGTAATATTTGTCCTTCAGTGCCTGACTTTCTTCACTCAACATAAGGTCTTCAAAATTCATTCATGTTATCCTGTGTGTTAGTACTGCATTCCTTCTTAAAGCTGAGTAACAAGCCATTGTATGTATATACCACATATTGTTTATCCATTCATCTGTTAATGGACATTTGGGTAGTTTCCAACTTTTGGCAATAGTGAATAATGCCACTATGAACATTGGTGTGCGTATATTTGTTTGTGTCCCTGCTTTCAATTCTTCTGGGTATAGTGGGATTGCTGGATCATATGGCAGTTCTATAGTTAGCTTCCTAAGGAACTGCCAAACTGTCTTCCACAATGGCTATACCATTCTACATTCCCACCAGCAGTGGATAAGGGTTCCCATTCCTCCACATCCTCTCCAACACTTGTAGTCCTCTGCTTTTTTATTAGCCGCTACTCTAATGGGTGTAAGATGATATCTCATTGTGGTTTTGATTTGCATTTCCCTAATAGTTAGTGATGTTGAGCATCTTTTCATGTGCTTTTTAGCCATTTGTATTTCTTCTTTGGAGAAGTGTCTATTCAAATCACTTGCCCATTTTTTAAATGGGTTGTTTGTCTTTATATTTTAGAGGTGTAGGATTTCTTTATATATGCTGCATATTAGACCCTTATCAGATATATGGCTACTAATTGGTTCCTCCCATTGAGTAGGCTACCTTTTCACTTTCTTGACAAACTCCTTTTAGGTGCAAAAGTTTTTAATTTTGACGAGGTTCCATTTATCTATTTTTTCTTTCATTGCTCGTACTTTGGGTGTAAAGTTCATGAAACCATTTCCTAATACAAGATCCTGTAGATGCTTCTCTACATTATCTTCCAAGATCTTTATGGTCTTGGCTCTCATGTTTAGATCTTTGATCCATCTTGAGTTAATTTTTGTGTAAAGTGTGAGATGGTGTTCCCCTTTCATTCTTTTGGCTATGGATATCCATTCTCCAAGCACCATTTGTTGAAGAGGCCATTCTCTCCCAGTTGAGTGGGCTTGATGGTGTTGTCGAATATCAGTTGATTATGTATGCAAGGATCTATATCAGAACTCTCAATTCAGTTCCATTGGTCAGTATGTACATCCTTGTGCCAATACCATGCAATTTTGACCACTGTAGCTTTGTAGTATGTTTTGAAGTCAGTTAGTATGATTCCCCCAATTTCATTTTTCTTTTTCAATATGGCTTTGCCTATTCAGGACCCCATGCCCTTCCATATAAATTTCATAGTTAGCTTTTCTAATTCAGTAAAAAATGCTGTGGTAATTTTTAATCGGATTGTGTTAAATCTGTAAATCACTTTGGGTAGGATAGATATCTTAATGAGGTTTAGTCTTACTATCCATGAACAGGGAATATTCTTCCATTTATTTAGGACTTCTTTGATTTCCTTTAACAGTGTTGTGTAGTTTTCTGCATACAAGTTATTTACATCTTTAGGTAAATTTATTCCTAGGTATTTGATTCTTTTAGTTATTATTGTAAATGGGATTTATTTCTTGATTTCCTTCTCAGTTTGCTCATTGTTGGTGTACAGAAATGCTACTGATTTTTGCGCATTGATCTTATAACCTGCCACCTTGTTGAACTCATTTATAAGCTCTAGCATCTTAGTTGTAGATTTCTCCGGGCTTTCTATGTATAGGATCATGTCGTCTGCAAATAGTGAAAATTTGACTTCTTCCTTTCCAATTTGGATGGCTTTTATATCCTTTTCTTGTCTAAGTGCTTTAGCAAGTACTTCTAACACAATGTTAAATAAGAGCAATGAAAGTGGCATCCTTGTCTTGTTTCAGATTTTAGATGGAAAGTTTTTATGATTTCATCATTGAATATGATGTTAGCTGTGGGTTTTTCATATATACTCTATCATGTTGAGGAAGTTTCCTTCTGTTCCTATCTTTTGTAGTATTTTTAACAGGAAAGTATACTGTATTTTGTCGAATGCTTTTTCTGCATCTATAGAGATGATCCTGTGATTTTTTTCTTTCAATCTGCTTATGTGGTGTATTACATTGATTGATTGTCTCATGTTGAACCTTCCTTGCATACTAGGGATGAAACCCACTTGATAATGGTGTATAATTCATTCAATCTGTTGTTGAATACGAGTTGCAAGTATTTTGTCAAGTATTTTAGCATCTAGCTTCATTAGACGGATTGGTCTATAGTTTTCCTTTCTTGGCTGGAGTCTTTGTTTGGCTTTGGTATTAAGGTAATGTTGGCATCATAGAATGAGTTAAGCAATGTTTCCTCCACTACTATTTTTGGAAGAGTTTAAGCAGGATAGATGTTAATTCTTTCCAGAATGTTTGGTAGAATTCACCTGTGAAGCCATCTGGTCCTGAGCTCTTCTTAGTTGAGAGGTTTTTGAAGACAAATTCTACCTTATTACTTGTGATTGGTCTGTTGAGTTCCTCAATTTCTTCTTCCATCAATGTAGGCTGCTTCTGTATATCTAGGAACTTTTCCATTTTCCTCTAAATTATCCATCTTGTTGGCATACAATTTTTCAAAGTATCCTCTTATGATATTCTTTATTTCTGTGGGGTCAGTGGTGATATCCCCTTACTTGTTTCTTATTTTATGTATTTGCATCTTCTCTATTTTTTTCTTTGTTAGTCTAGCTAAGGGTTTGTTAATTTTATTATTCCTCTCAAACAACCAGCTTTTGGTTTTGTTTATTTTTTTCTAGTGCTTTCTTATTTTCAATTTCATTTAGCTCTGCTCTAATCTTTATTTCCTTCTTTCTATTTGCTTTGGGGTTAGTTTGTTGTTCTTTTTCTGATTCTTTCTGGTGTGCAGTTAGATCTTTGATTTTATCCCGTTCTTCTTTTTTTAATATAGACATTTATGGCTATGAATTTTCCTCTCAGTATGGCTTTTGCTGCATCCCATAGGTTTTGATATGTTGTGTTGTCATTTTCATTCATTTCAAGGTAGTTACTGACTTCTTTTGCAAGTCCTTCCATGTCTTTGTGCCTAATCTGCTTCTCTGCCCCTTACTGATTTACAGCTTCATTCCATGTGGTCAGAGAAATTACTTTGTCCAATTTCAATCTTTCTGAATTCATGTAGAGTTGTTCTGTGGCCTAGCATGTGGTCTATCCTGAAGAATGAGCATTCGAGAAGAATGTATATTCCACTCTATTTGGGTGTAATGTTCTGTGTATGTCTATTAGGTCCAGTTCCTCTAATGTATTATTCAGGGTCTTTGTTTCTTTATTGATTTTCTGTCAAGATGTTCTGTCTAATGGTGATAATGGTGTATTAAAATCCCCCACTATAATTGTAGAGGCTTCTATTTCTTCACTTATTTTTTCAATGTTTCCCTCATGTATATTGTGATGCTATGGTTAAGTGCATACATGTTTATGATTGTTCTTTCTTCTTGATAGATTACCCCTTTTATTAATATACAGTGGCCTTCTTTGTCTCTTAGAATAGTTTTGCATTTAAAGTCTGTTTTATCCAATATTAGTATAGCTATTTTTGCCCATTTTGGTTGTTGTTTGCATGTAAAACTGTTTTCCAACTCTTCACTTTCAGCCACCTTGGGTCTATGGTGAGTTTCTGGTAGATCGCATATAGATGAGTCATAATTCCTCATCCATTCTCCCAATCTGTGTCTCTTGACTGGAGAATTTAAGCCATTAACATTCAATGTTATTACTGTCAAGGAATTACTTATGCTAGCCATATTTTCTTTACGTTTATGTATGCCATATGTTGTTTTTATTTCTATTTTTATCTTTTTAGATATACCTTTAAAAAACAAAGGTTCCTTTTTTATTTCCTTATTTTACTTGCACTCTTCTCCAACTCTCTCTCTCCCCTCTTTTTTCCTTTCAACCTGCATAACTCCCTTTAGTATTTCTTGAAGGGCAAGTTTCTTATTGAAAAAGTATCTTAATTTCTGTTTATCTGTGAATATTTTGAACTCTCCCTCATTTTTGAATGCCAGTTTTGCTAGATAGAGAATTCTTGGCTGGAAGTTATTTTCTTTTAGCACCTTCTTGCCTTCTTGTCTCCATGTTTTCAGATGAGAAATCAGCACTTAATCTTATAGAGCTTCCCTTGTATGTGTTGGATCTCTTTTCTCTTCATACTTTCAGTATTCTATCTTTGTCTTGAGCACCAGACAATTTGACAAGTATATGTCTTGTGGTAGGCCTTTTAGGATTTACAGTGTTTGGTTGCGCTGCATTTCCTGGACATGTACGTCCATGTCCCGCAATAGATTTCAGCCATTGCTTCCTCCAATGCTCATCTGTCCCCTTTCCCTTCTCTTCTCCCTCTGGGATGCCTATAATGCATATGGTTGTGAGTTTCATGTTGTCCTTCAAATCCCTAATTCCCTGCTGGATTTTTTCTATCTTTTTATCTATCTGTTCTACTATCTGTCTGATTTCAGCTGTACTGTCTTCCACATCACTGATTCTTTCCTATGCCTGTTCAAATCTGCTTTTATGTGCTACCAGTGTGTTTTTGATTTCTTGCATGGTGCCATTCATCACTATATGCGTTATCTTTTTATGTATGCTTATACTTTCTTCAGTATGTTCTCCCAGTGACTTCTTAATATCCTTAATCTTTTCCTTCACTTCATTAAGTTGATTCATGATATTTGCTTGGACATCTCTGATTAGTTGTTCCATGTTCTGCATCTCCTCCTGTTTTTTAGTTGGTTCATTGGACTAGGCCATGTATTCCTGTTTTTTAATATGGCTTGTAATTTTTTGTTGGTGTCTAGGCATCTGTTTTTCTTGATGGGTTTATTTGGTTGATTAGCTTCTCTTTCTACACTAGGGTTTTATTTTGTTATTGGTTTTGTGTATTGTAATTTTTCACTTTGACACTTCATTCCTCTTATTCTATTTCCTTGCTGTTGTCTATGTTCCCTTGGAAAAAAATTAGGACCAGAGAAAAAGAAAGAGATAAGGAAAGAAAAAGAATAATAGTAATAATAATAATAAAGGATAGAAGAGGAACTGTACAAGACCTAGGAAAACAAATAATTAACATGATTAAGAAGTGCAGAGGAATAAGAATAAAAAATGGAATAGAAACAATGAAATAGGAAACAAAACAGAGAAAAATATATAGAATGAATTAAAAGGTCAGAATGATGAGAAGAGAGGAAAAGAACAAATAAAAAAGAAAGAGAAAAAAGTGAAAAAGGAAAGAATACAGAGAAAAAAAGAGGAGAGAAACAAAATCAAGAAAAATTGAAGACCAAACAAAAAGAGTGGAATGAAAGAACAACAACAGAAAAGAGAAGACAGGAAAATGAAGGAAAGAAAACTAGTGCAGGTAGAAAAAAAATTAAAGAAAAAAAAAGGGAATCAAAGAAAGGAGAAATAAAAAAAAACAACACAAGAAACAAGACAGCAGCCACCAATTAAAAACATGAAAGAAAACAAACAAACAAAAAACACAAGGAAAAACAGCCTTCCTTGCTTGGCCTCTAAAGAGCTGCTCAGGCTGCCGAAGTTCATCAATCAATCACCCTGAAGACTGGCCTCTGCAGGTTTTTTTTTTATTTTAAAAGATTATTTATTTATTTATTTATCCCCCCTTTTGCTGCTTGTGCTCGCTGTGTCCACCCGCTGTGCACTCCTCCGTGTCCGCTTGTCTCCTTTTGTTGAGTCGTCTTGTTGCGTCAGCCCACTGCGCTGCGCGGGCCGGCTTGCCCCCACCAAGAGGCCCCGGGAACTGAACCTGGGGCCTCCCGCATGGCAAACAGGAGCCCCATCAATTGAGCCACATCTGCTTCCCAGCTCTGCAGGTTTTGAACCATAGTTTAGCAAGTAAAATAAGGAAATAAAAAAGGAACCTTTTTTAGGAAAAAAAAAAAAAACAGACATCCAAGAAAAGCTAATACAAAAGAAAGTCTATATGTTCCTTGTCATAAAGTATCAGCTGGATGCTTGATATCCCGGTGGAATCCAAGAGCTTGGAATCAAACCAGGGGCCTTGTATATGCAAGGCAGGAATTCCTCCACTGAGCTAAACTGTTTCCTGAGGTTAGTTAGCCTTTCAGAAAGCTATCTGCCCCCTTTCCCTCATGCAGTTTAGATTCCTAGCAGTTTGCCAGAGCCCTGCTGATTATGTGCCTGTCTGTCTCTGCCCCTCTCTAATCTTACTCCTCTGTTTACCCTGGCAGCTGGGCATGACAGCCTGCCTGAAGAGATCCCCCTTCCCTTCTCCCTGTTGGGTTGGGGTCCCTTCTGAGATTCAAAGGGGGCTCAGCTGGCCAAGCTCACTGGAAAGAAACCACTCTCCACCCTTCCAGACCTTTCTTCCTCCCAGGGAATGCCCCCTTATACTCCATTCATAGCAGGGAGCCAGGGACTCCACCTAGGTTATTTGCCCTGAGGGCAGGGTATATGTGCCATTTTCAGCTACAGGGGTGAGCAACTCATGGTTTTCCTTTGACTGCTTTATCTTTCCAGGACCCTGCTAGATGACTCAGAGCACCTTTCCATTCTATGTATATCCAAAGCAGCTCTTTTAGATAGGTGTCTGCCTTCTCTCTGCTTTTTTTTGTGTGTGTGTGAGAGGGTCAGATTCTGCCTGCTTACTTTGGTGCCATTTTCCCGGAAGTCCTGCTAATTTACTTTTAATGAATTGGCATGGTTGTCTGTAAATGAATTAGTACAGTGACTCACAGTAAAAGAATGTCCTTAATCCCTATTAGTTCCATTTTTCCCTGACACAGGAGGTCAGAGATAGAGAAATAAAATGACCTGTGATCTAGAGCTGGAACTTAGTGGTGACTCTTTGGATGTCAATGGCTGGTTGTAGAATCTCACACTTCATGAGTACCTACTGTGTGTCCAGACAGTGCTAGTCTCTGAGTGGTGGGGAGAAGAGAGGCATAAAGTACAAACATTTGTCCTAGTGGTGATTATAACTTCTTGGACCATCAGCGAGAAATATGTCCCAAATAGTAGGGTAGATTGTATGTATGATTTAATCTGGAGGTTGGGAGCTGAAGATTGGATAAATTGGGGGCGGGGGGGAGAAACTTGTAAAGGATCCTATTAAAAAGGCAATATTTGTAGAATCAGAAAGGAGTATAATCAGCAGTACAACCACTTTCAGTTCCAATATATGTGTAACACAAAGTGGAGTAAAATTGGATTGATGGATCTACTGAAATCAAAAGCAGATAAATTGTTGCTCTTCATGGACAATTTAGGCCTTTCTTAGGTATGGTGTAAGTTGTTCAGTTTGAAGATTTTAATAATGAATTCATTTAGTTATTCAATATTGGTATTTATATATATGTGTGCATGTACCTAATTACATTTTTTGGCAGATACAAAGATATATAACCAGAATTAATTTTATTGTGTACTTAGTATTTGCTTGAGTATGCATTATTTCACCTAATTATAACTTCATAGGCGATAATACTATTATGATGTGCACTATACAACTAATGAAACAAATCTGAGCAAAGTTGCTTTTGTGCTCAGGGCCAACAATTAATGGCAGGCATTGTCCAGACCCAGTTCTAGATTTTTCTGACCCAGTGGATTGACTACATCAAAGCCAGAGGTGATTGAGCCACTCCTGCTTTCAGTCAGAACTCTGTGTATGCAGAGAGAAGCCCTGGGTGTCCCTCATAATTGGGACAACCTCTCTGGAGGCTCTACTAGTCCAGTCCCTGCCCAGTCTCCTCCCCAAGGTCTGATGGGAAATGGGAGGCAGTTAGCCTAGGAGATATTTCCTTGGCTAGGAGCTTAGGGACTTTTTCTGTCATCTCTGCTTGGTAAAAAGGTAACCTCCTGCTTTTTACTCTGGTCTCAAGGTCATACACAAAGAGCTCTGGAAGTCTTAGGCTCATAGTCTTTCACTTAAGCTTTTGTTCCTTGAGTTGTTAACAGAAGTGGAGGACTCAAGAAAGTGGATCAGAAGGTGCCTGAGCTCACCAAAGACTGGCGAAGGTCAGAGTGAGCTGGGGAGTTTTCAGTGGTGTATCTGCATGATTATAGATCTGCCTGTATATTTCTGTTATTTCTACATGTTTTATTTGCATGTGTAATGAAGGTATAGACATTTTCTTTGACAGTTCAGTCTCTGTATGTGATGAGTGCGTGTGTGCATGTTTGTGATGGTGTGTTATGGTGTGTTTGCTATGTAACTGATTCACAGCCTGGTTTTTTCCTCTTTTGACCATGTACATATGACTGTAAATAGTTCCTGACTGAGAAAGTGTACCACTTGTGTGTTTGGAGTCTCTTGTTTTGTGTTATTGATTCCAAATATTTGGCTTCTTCTCCTGCAATAATTGCCACTTTTTCACGATTGGAGTGACATCATAGCTAAGTAAAAGAGAGTGTGGAATCTGGAGGAAGACCCATGTGCTCCCTAAGGGGAGCTATGTTTTCTGACTTTTACCATAACTAGCAAAAGAGAGAAGGCTTCAGATCTTTACTCAGTGATGTGGGTGTGTGAGATCTTCTTTTTGTTTATGAGATTTATTTGCGTGTCTGTGAGATGTTTGTGTATGCTTGTTGTTTGGGTTTTTGTACTTGCCATCAATTTTATCTGTAGGTAGTAACTGTGTGAGTGTGCCTGTGAGTGAGTGGGACCCAAGTGACTCAGACATGTGTGTGTGTGTATGTAATTCATATATGTGTTTTAGGGTTTCTGGTTAATTCTTATTAAAATATATTTCTTAAATATCCTTTTAATAGTGGCCATATTTCTTTTTAGGTCCGACAGAATTCTGTGCATTTCCATGACTGGGCAGAGACCATTCTTTCAGTGTCTGCTTTAAGTTAAACTGGGCCTAATCTTCTTCCAGCCCTTAAAAATTTGCAATCTTAGGGAGTGACCTCAGCTCCTTAGACTCAGCTTCTTTATTGGTAAAAGAGGAAAAACTTCTCCACTTCAAATGCATGTCTGATCTGAAGGTTAAAAGAAAGAATACAAATTTCTTAGCACAGGGCCTGGCACATAGACACAGGGATGCTGCATTTCTTGTTCCTTATTCAGTGTCTAGTGTATTATCTGGGATCAATAATTATTTATTGAATAAAGAAAAAATGCCCCATAGTTTCCATGGAATGAAATTTTATAGGTCATTGTGAGGTTCTAATGTATCATTAGAACCAAAATGGGAGAGACCTGTGATTCATGTGTATATTTGTTTAGCTGCAAATAAACATGTGTAGCTAAAAAGTCAATGGTTTTATACTAAAAAGGGCATTACTACAATGTTATGGGCATATTCACTATTTTTAGGTCATTGACATTTTTCACTTTTTTTACTCCCCAAGAAAGAAAAGAGCAGCATGAGAGGGGAGAACCAGAGCAGTGTGTCTGAATTCCTCCTCCTGGGACTCCCCATCCGGCCAGAGCAGCAGGGTATGTTCTTCGCCCTGTTCCTGGGCGTGTACCTCACCACGGTGCTGGGGAACCTGCTCATCATCCTGCTCATCAGGCTGGACTCTCGCCTCCACACCCCCATGTACTTCTTCCTCAGCCACTTGGCCTTCACTGATGTCTCTTTCTCATCTGTCACTGTCCCAAGGATGTTGGTGGACATTCAGACTAATCACAAATCCATTCCCTATGTAGGGTGCATTTCTCAGATGTATTTTTATATAGTGTTTGCTGCTGTTGACAGTTTTCTTCTTTCAGTGATGGCCTATGACAGGTATGTGGCCATTTGTCACCCACTGCACTACACCACCATCATGAGGGTGGAGCTGTGTGTCTTGTTGGTGGCTGGGTGCTGGTTCCTCTCTTGTGCCCATGCCCTGTTGCACACCTTGCTCTTGGCCCCCCTGTCCTTCTGTGCTGACAACACCATCCCCCACTACTTCTGTGCTCTCCCAGCCCTCCTGAAGCTGGCCTGCTCAGACACCTCCCTCAATGAGCTAGTCGTCTTCATTGAGGGAGGATCATTTGTTCTCCTATTTGTGAGTACTATTTTGGGCTCTTATATCTGCATTGGGGCCATGGTTCTGAAGGTCCCGTCCAAAAACGGGATCTGTAAAGCCTTTTCCACCTGTGGCTCCCACCTTTCTGTGGTGTTTCTGTACTTTGGGACTCTTGCCATTGTTTACTTTTTTTCTTCTTCAAACAATTCCAAAAACCAGGACATAATTGCTTCAGTTATGTACACAGTGGTGACTCCCATGCTGAACCCTTTCATCTACAGCCTTAGGAACAGAGACATGAAATCAGCTCTGGCGATACTTTATAGAAAGGGGATTACTTTTGTCAACTGACAGTTGTTTATGTTCTTAATTCTCCTACTGATGCCACAGTGATTACTCTTTGAAAAATTGGGTTGGTGAAATATAGTAGATTGAAAAAGTAGACAGAGTAATATTCAGCTCCTTCTTCTCATGTGAAGTTTATTTCCCCACACTTTAAATCTGGACAGGGTTAGTGAATTGTTTTGACTAATAGATTTATTGGAAGTGATATTGCAGAAGGGGAAATCAAGGCTGCTATTGTCTTTGTAGATTCTGTTCCAGCAGCTCATGGACCTTGAGACCTCCATATGAGCCAGCCCAAGCTAAGCTGCTTGAAGATAAAAGGCCACATGTAGAATAAACAAGGTGCCCTAGAAAGTAATCAGCCATGTCCAAGTGACCTGCTAGGTGATTGCCAAGGCAAGTGACCCCCTGCATAGGTCAGTTGAGCCTGGACCAACCAGAAGTACCATTCAACTGAGCTCAGTCCCCACCCAAAATGCCAACCTACAATATTGTGATATAAAGAATGTTTTTTTGTTTAAGCCAACAGTTTTGGGATGGTTTGTTATGCAGCAAATACAGTGCCTGCTCTTGTCTGTGGTATACTCCAACTTTCTTTTCTTATCCCTGCTTAGATTTTTTCCCTGCCTATTTTTCAAGAATCCACAGAATTGAAAACATGCAGTTTCACAAATACTGTGTGTTAATCTTCATGACCCATGTCCCTTAGCTTTAAGTATATTCATTTTTTACTCCTTTCTCTCATAACCCTCGTCTAGGGCATTGCCTGTGACTCTTATATCTGTCAAGTGAATTGTGAGAACAATATTCCTAATTGTGTTAAGGAACTGCCTTATTTGTTGGAAAGATGTGAATGACTTGTATGACTCCAAAATACATATACTCCTTTTTTGAAAGAATATGTTACATTAGAATTATATATTCCCTCTTTAAGAAGAGAAACAATTATGTACTTAGATGGGAGGTTTGAATAATATTGCATTTTGTGTAATTACAGCTTCTTACTCTTTACTTCCTAAGTTATCAATACTATATTGAAAAATAAGAATTATCATATGTGATTTGATACTTGTATTGATTTATATAAGATTTCATTTGGATTCTTACAGTTGAGTTAGCTTCAAGATTTATTGAATAGTATGTTGAATAAATATCATAAAATAGATAAATTGAAATTTAATGATAAATCAAATTATATATATAGCTTTCCTGTAAATGGGATAGCAATCAGATTTTTGTTTTCTCCATCATTTTGTCTTCCATTTTCTATAGTTATAGAAAGTAAATGTACTTCCAAGTTTTAAGGTAATGGATTTTAGAAAAGCTTACTTTTTAAAATACGTTTGCTAGGTAATGCATTGTGTCTAATGATTTGCTAAAATGTAAAATATTGGAACTATTTTGGCTTTATTATCCTTACATTTGATAGTGCTTTTGTGAAGAAACCACCAGAGGAGCACAGAGCAGACAATCCCCTCACTAAATTCCCAAAGCAATGAAAAATGTGTTTTTTTCTCTATGTGAGATTTTCTGAGGACAGCCTAAATCTGCTTGATAATTCCAGATTTTGAAAATGAATTATATTTTGCTGCCTAATCACAAAAGTGATTTTCAAGTAAGACAAAGCCAAATGTATGCCTGTCATTTATTCTTTGATAATTATTTACCATGTCTTTGGATATTTCTATAAATGCACAAATTAGAAGCAAAAATACTTTACTTTGTAGAGCTTATATTTAGTGGGGAAAAATAAACTCACACATAATAAATCAGTAGATATCATGGTGTTTAGGTAACATAAAAAGCAGCTGGCTTATATCATTCAATGTCATCAAAGTTCATCCCTGTTGTTGCATGTATGAGAATGTATGAGAACTTCCTTCCTTTTACTGCTGAATATTATGACATTGTATGTTTATGCTATATTTTGTTTGTCCATTCATCCATTGACGGACAATTGTGTTTCCTCCACTTTTTGGTAATTTTGAATAACACTGTGGTGAACATTATTGTACAGATTTTATGTTGACTGAAATAGCCAGACACAAACTCACAAATATTATGATAAGATTTATAAAAAATATTCACAATAAATGAATTCATAGAGAATGAAAGTTGATTACAGTTTCCTAAGGGTCTAGGGATTTGATATATTAAATTTTGTCCCCAAAGACAAAGATGTATTCTTAATCTTAATCCACAATCCTGTGGGTGTGAACCCACTTGTAAATAGGACCCTATGAAGATGTTTTATCATTTATGGTGTGAACTCATTTATGAATAGGATGTTCTGAACTCCTGTTACATATGGTCAGACTGAATGAAGTTGGACCTTAATCTGTATTTCTGGGTGCGTAATAAGAGTGGTAATTCAGAAGTCAGAATCAGAGGTAATCTGAAGAGAAGACCCAAGGGGTGAGAAATCAACATTTGACAGGAGGCAGAGATACAAGACCAGGAATCCCATGGATTTTGACAAACCTGTACCAGAACACGACAGACTTCAGGGAGAAAGCAAGGACTTGTTGATGCCTTGATTTTGTATTTCTTATCTCCAAATCTGTGAGCCAGTGAATTCCTGTAGTTAACCAAAGCATTTTGTGGTATTTGTCATAGGAGCCCTGGCCCACTATGGTAAGGTAGAGGAGGAATAGGGAGTCATTGCTTAATGGGTGCAAAATTTCTGTAGATCTGGTGATGAAAATCATTAGGCAATACATATTGGTGATGGTAGCACAACATAGTGAATATAAGTAATATAACTGAATTGTACACCTAAAAGTGGACCAAATGGGAAATTTTGAGTTGTGTATATGTTAGTACCAAAAAAAAGTAAAAAACCTTAAAAACCAAGTTTGGTGAAGACTTCAGGAATGATGGGAATAAGTTGTAATTTTAGTTGTGCAATGAGGATTTGTTTCATCAAGGAGGTTATATTGGAACAATGATTTGAAAATGTCAAGGTACTGAGCCTTGTAGCATTGTAGCATTTGTAGGTAAAACATTCCAAGGATTAAAGACAACAACCGCAAATCTGCTGAGATGGGCATATGCCAGCTATGCTCCAGGAAAAGAAAGGAGGTTGGAGTGACAACTGTACAGGAATGAGGAGGTGAAAAAGCAGTTGGAAATAATTTTAGAACTAAGAAGAGAGAAGATCTTACAAGCTTTGCCATTTGACTTTTCCTGTGAATTATTTGTGAAGCACTGCCTTTCTGTAAATGAACAACAAAATTCAGTTTTAAAAAGAGGATTTTCCTGGTTGCTGTGTTGAGAATAGACAGTAAGAAAAGGGTCACTTGTGGAAGGGGGGAGAACATCTGAGAAGATATTATGATAGAGCAGATAAGAAATTGTGGTCATTCAGTCTATGCTGGTAACAGTGGAGGTGGCAATGTAGTTGGAAGTTAGGACTAACAAGTCTGCTAATGATTTGAGAGCAGTGTGAGAGAAAGAGAAAAGTCAATGATTACTTCTAATTTTTAGTTTGAATAACATAGCTATAATGAACTACAATGGCTATGAAACCAAACGTGCCTGTATGTGTGAGTATCAGAAAGTAATGAGTCTGCAAATAATAACAAAAATAATTAATATTGAATCAAAGTTTACTAAATGCCAGTTAATCTAAGTATGTGATGTGTTTTCCCTCATTTAATCCTCTCAAATATTTTTAGAGGTGGGTTTACCACAATACACACTGTGCAGTTCTAAGGTGGGAAATGGTATAGCCATGCCTTATCTTAACTGGAAGTGCCAAGGAAAAGACACTTGCAAACGTTACAGAGAAATTATACACAGATGATCTCTCAGAAATTCTTGGAAAATAGGTCATTTTCCCAATGATCCCGATGGCTTATTTCAGGGAACATTATCAAGTGTGGCCAGTTTGCTAACTTCCAGTCAATCAGTTTACTAAGGATGTCTCCAGTTTTTCTTCCTTTTCCATCTACACGAATACTTTTTTCCCTTTTAAGGATAGCAGCCTGTTGGTTGTTTATTCTTTTTTTTTTTTTTAATATAGTAAATATCTAGCAAACTTTAAAAGGAAATGAAATGTATATGAGTTATTCTTTTTCTTTTTCTTAGAAAGTTGTAGGTATACAAAAAATTTATACAGCAAGTATGGAGTTCCCATATACTTCACCTCAAACACAGTTTTCCTTATTAACAGGGTATGTGAGTATGTAATTTTTGTTACAATTGATGAAACCATATTGCTATAATTATAGTATTAACAAAATGTGGTACATACATATGATAGAATATTACTCAGCTGTAAGAAGGAATGAAGTATTGACATATTCGACAACATGGATGAATTTTGAAGACCTTATGTTGAGTGAATTAAGCCAGTCACTAAAGGACAAATATTGCATGACCTCACTGATATGACCTTAGCATATTGAGCAGACTCACAGAGCTAGAGTCTGGAAGATAGGTTATCAGGAGACAAGAGAGTGTGGTGAGCCAATGCTAAAAATAGGCAAAATCCATGAAAAGGTGGAGGGGGGTGGTTTGGCAGTGGATGAGGGTGATGGTGGTGAAGGGATGTGAGGGGTAGAATGTGAGGGTGAGCAGGGTGGTAGTGGGGTTGGGTTGGACCATCCATGGAACTAGGGTGAGGGTTGGAGGAAAGAACAGGTGAACTCTGGGGATTTGTAGGTCTGTGGTTAAAACTACAATGGTGGGAATGTCCTTTTGGCAAATATGGCAGGGGAGGGTCACTGGTGCATGGCATCGATGGTGGTGGGATGTGTGGGAAAGGGTGCACCTGGGGCATGCTTCTACAGAATATGAATATGTTCATCTTGTCATATGGTGTCATCTCAGTTGCTGTAGACCCACACAATAAACAACAAAATATTAAACTCCCATCCTGGGGAATCCTGCTATGTTTTCAGATAGAGGGGCAAGAGCCTCTCAAGTACATAAGCACAGTGCCTATTAAAAGAAAACAGACCAGTATGTCAAGTCCCCAATATTAATGCATGTAACTATGAACCTTATTCTTCAAAAATTGAAACTTACTGGTTGCCATAGGTTCTGGGGAGAGGGGGAGGGAAGAATGGATGAAACGTATGGTATTTTGGGCATTGGAGTTGTTATGCATAATCTTGCTTTCACTGATACAGGCCATTATACTTTTTTTTATCAGAACCTATAAAAGTGTATGGTGTAAAATGTAAACCGTAATGTAAACCATTGACCATGGTTAGTAGCAATGCTTTGATATGTGTTCATCAATTGTAACAAACGTACCATACTCATGCAAGATGTTATTGGTAAGGAAGGATGTGTGTGGGGGGGGAGAGTGGGGTATATGGGAATCCTCTATATTTTCTATGTGGCTTTTTGGCAACCTAAAGTTTCTTGGAAAATAAGGTGAAAAAAAAAAGGCACTGGGGGAACATACAGAAGACATTGTCAATATACATGAAATATAACAGATCTTACAGTGATGAACAGCACAATGCAAAAAATTATTTTTTATTTTATTTTATTACTGTTATTTTTTGGCTTTTTTTTTTAAGAATTGATTGAAGTATATCATTCACACATGAACATACATAAACTATAAGTGTTCAGTAAACATCGTGATCTTACAAAACAAACATGCATAACATCATTCAGGGCTCCCACACATCACCCCCCCCCAAACACCCTGCATTGTTGTGAAACATTTGTTAAATCATGAAAGAGCATCCTCAAAGTACTACTACTAACTATAGTCCATATCTTCCTCCCCTATTAATTTTTTAAAGGATTTATTTATTTATTTATTTACTTTCACCCATTTTCACCCCTCTCCATTTTTGCTCTTTCTGTGTCCATTCGCTGGGCAACTCTCTGTGTCCGTTTCCTGCCCTCTCCTCTCATCCTTCTCTTCCTGTCTTCACTGGGATTCGATCATCGGAATCTCCGATGTGGGAGAGAGGTGTCCTACTGCCTGCACCACCTTAGTTTCTGTTTTTTCGGTGCATCTTGTTTTGGCTCTCCCTTGGGTCACTCTCCTGCTACGTCATCATCTTGCTACGTGGCTCACAGGGCCTGGCGGCGCACCCGTGCATGGGACCTGGCAGGACACCGTGCATGGGGCCTGGTGGCCCACACGCCTTCTATATTTTTCTTTTTTAAATTTTTACTGGGAGGTCCTGGGGGGTCGAACCTCCTGCCATATCTCTCAAGGTCGACCAAAGATACCCAAAGTTACAGTCTCTTCCCATACAGGTTGGTCATATAACAAATCAGGCCTAGTTTATCACCAGCATTCTAAAAACCAAACCTAGGGAGAAAAGCTAGGTCTGGGGACACATGCATGGTTTCTAATATAATGAATGTTTAGCCTACCCTGATTATCACAAAATCAGGACAGTGAGAATATTTGCCTTTGGCTTTGTTTTTGAGGAGGTTTTGGACTGCAGAAGAGTTGCAACTGTGGCAGGGGAGCCTCACTGATGTGGGGTATCAGTGGTGGGGGGATATGTGGGGAGGATGCACCTGGAACATGCCTCTGTGGAAAATGAATGTGGTCATGTGGTCATGGGGTATTGTCTCAATGGGTGGAGACCCACACAATAATCAAAGGAATATTGAATTTCCATCCTGGGGAATCCTGTTATATTCTCTAATAGAGTGACAAGAGTCTCTAGAGTACATGAACAATGCCTAGTGAAGGAGGATAAACCAATATGCCAGGCCATTGATATAGACCTGTGTACTTACGAACCTTGTTCTTGTGAAATTGAAACTTAGCCTCGTAATATATATTGCCTAAGAGTTACCTGCATAAAGCCTCGTTGTTGCACAAATGTGCCTCTCTCTAAGCCAAACTTAGCATATAAACTCACCACCATCTCCCATGACTCCCAAGGATGAGCCTCCCTCACACCAAGGAATTATTCCCAAGTGCCAACTAGTGATGCATTTGGAAAAAGACCTAGACCAAAAGGGGGAAATATTAAATAGAAATGAATTTTTATGGCTAAGAAATTTCAAAGTGAGTCAGGAGGTCATTCCAGAGGTTACACTTCTGAGTGTCTCAAGAACATCTCAGGAGGATCTCACTGACTGCCACAGTAAACAATGTCTCAAGCAGGGGTGCTCCTGAAGGCTCACCTTGGAATATATGATAACCTATCTCTCCAATGTATCAGAGATAGACTCATTTATAATTTTTTTACACATGGTTCTTCTGCCCCTTTTATTTGAACCTATAATTAACACTATACCCATTAAATAATGTCCCAGAGACTTAAGTATTCTGGCTGTTCATATGCTAGGTGAGCCCCTCAGCAGAGTTGTAGCCAACTCCTACTCTCCAGTTCATTGTACTCACCCAGGACAACTAACAAAAGGATGATGATAAACAACGCTCATTCCAAAAAACAGAGAGTATCTACAACTGCAAGCAAGACAGTTCCATCTATCTGCCCCATGAGATCTAAGCCTCCTCTGAATAGGAAGTAGATTGGGCATCACCATCCTAAAATTCTCAAGATTAAGGAACAAACAAACATAAGGTGGGAGTGTAGCCATGGACTAAAGTAGATTTATTATTATTCTAGTAATGGAACAACTTGTAACATTGATATAAATACAGTTGTCATCAGCGGTTCTGAGGTGAGGGATTTGGAACATTGAGGCATTTTTGGAACATTGGAATTGTTTTGCATGATATTGCAATGATGGACACAAGCCATTATACATTTTATTAAAACCTATAAAATTGTGTGGTGGGAAGGGTAAACCATAATGTAAACTACAGATCATGGTTAGTAGCAATGCATCAATATGTGTTCATCAATTGTAACAAAATTTATCACGCTAATGAAAGATGTTGTTAATGGGGGAAACTGTGGGAAGGGAAAAGGTGGGGCATATGGGAATCCTCTACATTTTCGATATAACATTTACATTTATGTATTTTAAAATAAAGAAAAAATAAATATATATATATAAAACAAGTCCATTGTTTACATTAGTGTTCACTCTTGCACATTTGTTTAGTTGTATGGTTTTAAATATTTTTAAGCAATTTTATTGAGATATATTCATATACCTTACAATCCATACAAAGTGTACATACAATCAGTTCTGGTATAATCCCAGATTTTTGTATTCATCACAACAATCATTACTTAAACGCCCTGCCCTTAGCCATTATCATTCAATCTATCCATCCACACCCTTCTATACATATCTGCTAACCTAATTTCATTTCTATAAATTTATTTATATTTACAATTTATATGAATGGAGTCAAACAAGATGCAATACTTTGTGTCTGGTTTCTGACACTTAGGATATTTCTCTCTCTTTTTTACAAGATGAAAAAAATATTAATATACTGCTATTCACTACAGTCCATAGTTTGCTTTAGGTGACTTCTAGTTCAGATACCACCCTATTATTAATACCCATAACATTAGCATACACTTGTTCTGCTTCATTGAAGAACCCTTATTGGATATATGGTTTCCAAAATTTTCCCCCATTGAATAGGCTGTCTTTTCACCATTTTGGCAAAATCCTTTGAAGTACAAAATGATTTAATTTTGAGAAGGTCCCATTTACCAATTTTTAAAAAAATTGTACATGCTTTGGTTGCAAGGTCTAAGAAACCACCTCCTACCCCAAGATCTTATAGATACTTTCCTACATTTTCTTCCAGGAGTTTTATGGTCCTGAGTTTTATATTTAGCTCTTTGATCCATTTTGAGTTAATTTTTGTATAATGTGTCAGATAAGGGTCCTCTTTTATTCTTTTGTGTATGGATATCCAGTTCTCCCAACATCTTTTGTTGAAGAGACTGTTCTTTCTCAGTTTAGTGGTCTTGGTAGCCTTGACAAATATCAATTGACCACAGAGGGGAGGGTCTATTCCTGTGCTCTCAATCAGATTTCATTGATCTATCTGGCTATCTTTATGCCAATACCATGCTGTTTTCACTACTGAGGCTTTGTAGCATTCTTTAAAGGCAGGGAATGTGAGTCCTCTAACTTATGCTTCTTTTTAAAGATATTTTTGGCTATTTGGCATCCCTAACCCTTCCAAATAAATTTGGTAATTGACTTTTCCATTTTTGTAAAGTAGGCTGTTGAAATTTTTAAATTGAGATTGCATTGAATCTGTAAATCAATTTGGGTAGAATTGACATCTTAACAATATTTAGTCTTCCAATCCATGAACATGGAACATGCTTCCATTTATTTAGTTCTTTAATTTCTTTTAGAAATGTTTTGTAGTTTTCTGAGTACAGATCCTTTACATCTGGTTAAATTTATTCCTATATATGTGATTCTTTTAGTTGCTATTTTGTATGGAATTCTTTCCTGAGTTCCTCCTTAGATTGTTCATTTCTAGTTGCATAGAAACAGTATTATTTTTTGCATGTTGATCTTGTCTTCCACCCCTTTGCTGAATTCGTTTATTAGCTTTAATCATTTCATTGTTGATTTGTTTTTTGAGTTTTCTAAAATACAGGAACATGTCATCTGCAAATAGGGAAAGTTTTATTTCTTCCTTTACAATTTAGATTCCTTTTATTTCTTTTCCTTGCCTAATTGTTTTAGCTAGAACTCCTAGTATAACATTGAATAACGGTAGTGGCAGTGGGGATCCTTGTCTTGTTCCCGATCTTAGAGGAAAATCTTTCAGCCTGTAACCATTGAATATGATGTTGGCTGAGGGTTTTTCATGTGTGCCCTGTATCATGTTGAGGAAATTTCCTTCTATTCTTATCTTTCGAAGTTTTTTTTTCAACCAAGAAAGGATACTGGCCTTTGTGATTTTTATCCTTCAATTTGTTAATGTGGTGTATCATATTAATTGATTTTCTTGTTTTGAACTACCCTTGCATATCTGAAACTCACTTGATCTTGGTGTATAATTCTTTTAATGTTCTGTTGGATTTGATTTGCAAGTATTTTGTCAAGGATTTTTGCATCTTTGCAAATACATGTATTTTCTCAAAATTTTTTTCTTTTCAATAAACATGTAGATTTATTTTAAATCAGTTTGGTACGTGATACAGATTGGTTTTGCAGGTCTGAGTGAACTGAAATAGAAATTTCTAAATACAGCAGTGTCTGCCTGTGTACCAAACATCCATAAGATAAAATAAGATATCTGTTAGGACCTCACCTGCATTAACAAATCAGATGAAAAATCTGAAAATGTTTCTACATACCTTCTGGATTAAAAAAAAAACAAAATTATTAATGGCTCGAGATATTAAATTGCTCAATGAAGGGGCGGGGTTGGAAATTAGCCCAAAAAGGCTGTGAGAGATTGGTCTGCAATTTTCTTTTCTTGTAGCATTTTTATCAGGTTTGGTATTAGGGCAATGTTGGCTTCATACAATGAGTTAGGTAGTGTTCCCTCCTTTTCAATTTTTTGGAAGAGTTTGAGCAGGATTGGTATGAATTCTTGAAATTATTGGTATAATTCACCTTGTGAAGCCAAATGGTCCTTTGTAGGGATGATATTGATGACTGATTCAATCTCTTTACTTGTGATTAGTTTGTTGAGGTCTTCTATTTCTTCTAAGGTCAGTGTGGATAGTTTGTGTGTTTCTTAGAAGCTGTTCATTTCATCTAAGTTGTCTGATTTGTTGGCATTCAGTTGTTCATAGTATTGTTTTATTTTCTTTCTTATTTCTGTGGGATCAGTAGTAATGTTCCCCCTCTCATTTCTGATTTTCAGACTCAGACTTTTGCTTCCATGCTTCTGCCCATGGGGTCATTCGGCCTTCATGCTTTCCTCTCTCTCTGTCCCTTCTCTCAGGCTATCAGTGTTTCTGTAGATGCAAAAATGTCAAAAATCTTGTTAATGTTCTATGCAATGCAAGGAGTTTCAAGCTATTGGACAAAAAGGTTTGCTACACATCTTTCCTGGTAATTGCATTTCCATTTCTGACTCAGTCTGAGATATTCAATTGGATGCATGAGTCAAAAACGGAGGGGACACATATTTAGCGAGCAAATGATGCTGGAAAATTGAATATTAACATTCTTCAATGTGGAAGTATGGCCAGTCCTTGTATTATGTACAAAAATGAACTCAAAATGGATAATACACATAAATGTAAAAACTAAAATGACAAAATTTCTAGAAGACTAAATATGAGAAAAACTTTAAGATTCTGGGTTAAATAAATATTTCTTAGAAAGATACTAATAAACACCCATTAGAATGCAAAAATTTAAGAAAGTGTCCATACCAATTGTTGGTGAGAATTCAGAGGATTTGAACTCTCATACTCTGTTCTTGGGAATAAAAATAGTACAGTGACTTTGAATAACCCACAGGCAGTTCTAAAAATATTGATCATATACTTAACATGCAATCCAACTATTCTACACTTAGGTATATAACCATGAGAAATGTAAGCACATATCCATTTTAAGACTCCTTCATAACTTTCATAAAATCATTATTTTTTCATTTTTCAGAAAATGGGTTCATATTAATTAATTTAACAAAGCACATACCCATTTCCCACATTGATATTATATATATTTATATAATGCATACATATGTCAGTATTAAAAAGACCTGAAAGTATAATTATTGAGATGTTAAGAGTGGTAATATGATGTTTTGTATTTCTTATTTTTTGCTTAACTATATATTTTAAATTAGAGAAGTCGTGAGTTTACAAAACAATAATGCATAAAATACAGGTTTCCTGTGCACCATGCCACCACCAACACCTTGTATTGGTGTGGAACAGCTTTATTTTTAATAGTTCCAAATTGAAGATAACCTAAATATTAAGCAAAAAGTGAATATACATGGAATACTATTCAGCAACAAAAAAGAATGGACTCTTAATAGACACTAAGCTGGATGAATATCAAAATAGTTATGCTAAGTGAAAGAGGTCACACAAAATGTAAATACTATATGATTGGAATGAGAAAATCTTTGAAGGTGTTGGATATGTTTGCTGACTTGATTGTTGTGATGGTTTCTGGAATGTATACATTTATCAAAACTGATCAAATTATATACTTTAAATATCTGCAACTTACTATATGTCAATTATACATCAATAAGTCTGAAGAAGCCAGAATTAACAAGATATAGGTAACTTGAACAGTTCTATATCAATAAAAAAAATATAAATTTTCATTACATAAATTGCCAGAAAAACCTCTAGGCAAAGATGGCTCACTGGTAAATGTTACTAATCCTTTAATGAGGAAATAATACCAATTCTATACTAACTGCTCCAAAACATTGAAAAGGAGTGAATACTTCCTGTGATAAGTTGAACTATGTACCCTAAGTAAACAAACAAACAAACCATGTTCTTAATCTTAATCTGCAATGATGTGAACCACTGTAAGGAGGAACTTTTGAAGATGTTCTCTGAGTTAATATGTGGTCACCTGAGACAGGATGGTTCTTAATCCAGGTTCCTGAGTCTCTTACAAGCAAAGGAAATTCAGTAATAGAGAGAGAAAACCAAAAGGAGGAGAAAGAAGTTGGAAGTCAAGGGAACCTGGAAGAGAAAGGAGTGGACATCACCATGTGAGAGCAAAGACAAGGAATCTCCAGCAGCCAGCCCCAGAACACCAGTCATCAGCGAGAAAGCATTGCAAGATATAGGTAACTTGAACAGCTCTACATCAATTGCCGTGATGATGCTTCTCTTTTGGCCTTTCCCTAGCCTCAAACCGTGAGCCAATAAATACTGCTGTTTAAGCCTACCCACTGTATGGCATTTGTTTCAGCAGCTGGGAAACTAAGACTCTTCCCTACTCATTCTATGAGGCCACAATTATCCTAATACAAACACCAGATATGCATCTGTAAGATGTGGAAACTATCAACCAATATCTCTTACAAATATAAATATACATAATTCCTACACAATTTTATCAAATTGTATACAATATGTAAAAACAAAAAAAGTAGACATTCAGGTTTTAAAAAGCTTTTATATTTCAAAAGGGTTTTTAAAAAACTTTCACATTGAGTCTTTGTTTTAGTTTGCTAAAAGCTGCCAAAAGGGTTGGCTTATACAATGGGGACTTTTTAGGTTGCAAGCTTATAGTTCTGAGGCCGTGAAGGTGTCCAAATCAAGGCATTATCAAGCAATGCTTTCTCTCTGAAATCAGCACATGGAGGCATCTGCTGGTCTCTCTGGTCTCTCTTGTCTCTCTCTTCTGTTCCGGGTTTTGTTGCTGCAGCTTCTGGCTTCCTCTCGCTCGGGTTCCGCTGATTTCAGCTCCTTGCTCTTATGTCTTTCCCTTTTTGCTCCTGTGGCTTTCCCCCTGTGCGTCTCTCTCTGTATTGATCCTACTTATTAAGGACTCCAGGAAGCGGATTGGGATCCACCCTGTGTCACACCTTACTGAAGTAACCCAATCAAAAGAACTTCCCACCTCACGTAGGTTTACACACGTAGGAATGGATTAGCCCTATGGACATGATTTTCTGGGGTCCATAAAGGCCTCAAACTAAAGTACTTCATAGTAGTACTTATGAAATATTTAAATTTTTGAATGTTAGGAGTCAAAGACTACTTTAGACTTTTAAAAAGGCACTTTTTTCATTTTAAATTACTGGTGTTTCAATATTTGAAATAAAAATTTTTTCACTTTTATACTGATTCCAGTTGATTTTTTCAAATTTTCTATTTCACAGTATTTTATAACTTTTCAAGTTCTATTTTATTTTATTCTATTTTATGACTTTTCATAGTGCACACAGTCTCATTTAGGGATTAGTATAAAATTTACTATGTGGTTAATATTTCCTAGTTACTTTCTTACTTAACTTACTATTTAGCATTCACAGAGTGACTATTTATAAATTATTTACGCTACTACTTTACTTTCAAAGAACTGGCCTGGTGCTCTGTGAATAAAGTAGCACAGTGACACACTAAAAGCATGTCATTAGCCCCCTATTAATTACCTGACACAGGATCTTGGAGAGGAGGAATAAAATGACCCGAGAGCTAGGACTTGGGCTAAGACGTGTTTCTAGTGTTCTCTCTGGATGTCAGTCGTTGGTTTCAGAATCTCATCTCTTGAGTCTCTACTATGTGTCCAAACTGTGCTAGTCTCTAAGTGGTGAGGGAGAGGGAAGAAGTACACAACCTCTGTCGTAGTGGTGACTGTAATTTCTTGGACCACGGGAAAGAAATGTGTCCCAAATAGGGTAGATTGTATGTGTGATACAATCTGGATGTTGGGGTTTCAAGATTGGGAAAGTGGGGAAGAGGGAACCATGAGAAAGATCCTGAAAAAAATGCAATTTTTTTAGAATCAGAGAGGAGTCTTAACAGTGGTCCAGTCACTGTAGCTTTCAGTCAAATGTGTAATAAAAAGGTGGGATAAAATTGGATTGATGAAACTACTGAAATCTGTATCATATAATGTGCTGCTCCTCATAGACAAATTAAGTCTTAGGATGGCATAGGTTATTATTAAGTTCTAAAGACAGTAATTTATTAACTATTAATTATTAATAATTAATCTAGTCATTAATTCAATGTCTATAATTTTATATATGTATACTTACGGAATTATATTTTTGGCAGATATGAAAATAATCATATCCAAATTAATTTTATTGTGTACTTATTATGTACTTTATCATTCATTGTCTCATTTAATTTTAATTTTAAATTCATTGATGTTTATACTATTATTATCTGAACTTTATAGCTAATGAATCATGGCTGAGGGGATTTTCTTTTTTCTGAGGACCAACAATTTATGATTGGCGTTGTATAGACCCAACTCCAGTTTTCTGACCCAGAATCAATTCCAGTTTTGTTTGATCCAGTGCATTGGCTACATCAAAGTCAGAGGTGACTGAGCCACTCTTACTTTCAGTGGAACTATGTGCAGGCAGAGAGAAGCCCTGGGTGCCCCACATGATTGGGACAACTTCTCTGGTGACTCTACTAGTCCAGTCTCTCCTATACAGGCTCCTTTCCAAGGTCTGATGGGAAATCGGAGGCTTAATTGCCTGCTAGATTATTTCCTTGACCAGGATCTTAGGGAATTTTTCTGAGTCTTCTCTGGTTGGTAAAAAGTTATCCTGCTGGTTTTATTCTGGACTCAGGGTCATATACAGAGAGCTCTAGAAGTCTCAGGCTCACAGTCTTCATTAAATCTTTTGTTCCTGGAGTTGTTAACAGATGTGGAGACTTAGGGCGGAAGATCAAAAGGTGCCTGAGTTTACCAAAGAGAGGCAAAGGTCAGAGTAAGCTGTGAATTTTCAGAGTACAGGTATATCTGTGTGACTATAGATCTGCCTGTATATTTCTGTTGCTTCTACACATTTTATTTGCACATGTAATATAGGTATATGCATATTTTCTTTGACAGTTCAGTCTCTGTATGTGGTGCGTGTGTGTGTGTGTGTGATGCTGTGTTATGATGTGTGTGCTATGTACCTGACTCACAACCTGATTTTTTCCCCCTTTGACAAAGAATGTAATGCTCCAAAAAGGCTCCTACTAAGGAAGTGTACCACTTGAGTGCATGATTAGACTCTTTAAATGAATGTCATTGATTCCAAATACTTGCCTGTTCTCCTTCTATAATTTCCAATTTTCCATCATTGAACTGACAACTTAGCTAAGTAAATGAGAGTGTAGAAACTGGGAGAACACTTATGTGCTCCCTAAGTGGTACCAGTTTTCTGACTTTTTCTATAACCAGGATAAGAGAGAAGGCTTGAAATATCTACTCATAGATGTGGGTGTGTGAGATCTTCTGTTGTTTATGAGATTTATCTGCTTGTATGAGAGACGTTTGTGTGTGTTTCTTGATTGTGTTTGTGTACTTGTCATCCATTTACCTTAGGTAGCAACTGTGTCACTGTGTCTGTGAGTGAGTGGGGTCCAAGTGATTCAGACATTGACTGCATCACCTGCGCTGTTTAGAGGTCTGTGCGGTTGGAATCGCTCACCCGAAATGAGGATGTATGTTTGTGACCAAGTGTTTCGTTTGTTGCCTAAATGTGAAGAGGCATGTGTGTGCAATTGGTGTGTTTCCTGTACGACTTGTGTGTGGTGTATGTGACATTTCATTAGTTCATGTGTGCTTTCTTAAGTATGTCTAGACACAGAGTGTGAATTATAGATAAGTGGTAAGAGATTTCATGTATTATGGTTGTTTTTGTTTGTCTTGTGACTCTTCCAGTATTCCAGGTTCCTGTGCATTTCCACCAGTGGGCAGGAATCATATTCTCAGTATCTGCTGTAAGGCAAAAAAAAAAATGCCTAATCTTCTTCCAGCCCTTTCAGGTTTTGTAATCTTATGGAGGGACTTCAGCTCTCTTAGATTTCATTTTTTTTACTGGTAGAAGAGGGACAATTATTCCTACTTCAAAATGCCTATTTGGGGGTTAAATGTGGAAAACAAATTACTCAGCAAAGGACCTGGCACATGGACACAGACACTTTGCATTTCTTCTTCTCTATTCAGTACTTAGTGTATTCTCTGGGATAAGGCTGTTATTCCATAAATATTGGTTGAATAAAGAAAAATGTCATCTGCCTTCAGTGGAAGGAAATCCAGTTTTCATTTTAGGTCTTAATGCATTATTGAGATAATGAGAGACCTGTGATTCATGCATCAACAATGTAAGAAGTAAAATGTGTACCTAAAATTTAATAACTTTATACTAAAAAGGACATTACTATAATGTTACGGGCTTATTCACTCTTTTCAGGTCATTGACATTTTTCACTTTACTTACTCCCCAAGAAAGAAAAGAGCAGCATGAAAAGGGAGAACCAGAGCAGCGTGTCTGAATTCCTCCTCCTAGGACTCCCCATCCAGCCAGCACAGCAGGGCGTGTTCTTCGCTCTGTTCCTGGGCATGTACCTCACTGCGCTGCTGGGGAACCTGCTCATCATCCTGCTCATCAGGCTGGACTCTCGCCTACATACCCCCATGTACTTCTTCTTCAGCCACTTCACTGATGTCTGTTTATCATCTGTCACTGTCCCAAAGATGTTGGTGGACATTCAGACTAATCATAAATCCATCCTCTATGAAGGGTGCATTTCCCAGATATATTTTTACATAATGTTTGCTAGTGTTGACTGCTTTCTTCTTTTAGTGATGGCATATGACAGGTACGTGGCCATCTGTCACCCACTGCACTACACCACCATCATGAGGGTGGAGCTGTGTGTCTTGTTGGTGGCTAGGTCCTGGTTCTTCTCTTGTGCCCATGCCCTGTTGCACACCCTGCTCTTGGTCCTACTGTCCTTCCGTGCTGACAACACCATCCTCCACTACTTCTGTGCTCTCACAGCTCTTCTGAAGCTGTCTTGCTCAGATACCTCCCTCAATGAGATAATCATCTTTACTGAGGAAGGAGTGATTTTCTTCCTGTCAGTGAGTGCCAGTTTGGGCTCTTATATCCTCATTATGGCCACCATTCTGAAGGTCCCATCTAACAAGATCTTATGTAAAGCCTTGTCTACTTGTGGTTCACACCTCTCTGTGGTGTTTCTGCACTATGGGACTCTTGCCATTCTTTATTTCTTTCCTTCTTCAAAGAATTCCATTATCAAGGATGTAATTGCTTCAGTTATGTACACGGTGGTGACTCCCATGCTGAACCCTTTCATCTACAGCCTGAGGAACAGAGACATAAAATTGGCTCTGATTTTACTTTACCAAAGGGGAATAACTTTTGTCAAGTGACAGTTAGCTGTTTATGCTCTTAATTCTCTTTTTGATGCCTAGTGATTTCTCTTTGAAAAAGTTGGTAGGTCAAAATCATAGTAGATAGTAAATGTAGGCAGAATTCTATGCAGCCCCTTTTCATGCATGGAGTCTGTTTCCCATCCCTTAAATATGGACAGGGCCTGTGAATTGCTTTGACTACTAGGTTTATTAGAAGTGATATTGCAAGAAGTGAATGTAAAGGCCTCCTTTGCTTTTGCAGATTCTGTTCCAGTAGCTCTTGGAACATGAGACCATCATGTGAGCAAGCCCAAGCTAGGCTGCCTGATGATAAGAGAGCACATAGAGAATAAACAAGATACACCAGAAAGTAATCAGCACCCCCAAGTGACCGTCTAGTTGATTGGCAAGGCAAGTGACCCCCTGCACAGATCTTCTGAGCCCTGACAGACCAGAAGCACCATCCAACTGAGCCCAGCCCATGCCCAAAAGGTCAACTAACAATAGTATGTTATAAATAAATTCTTTTTGCTTAAGCTAAAAGTTTTGGGATGATTTTTATGCGATAAAATAGGGTCTGCCCTTGTGATTGTTACATTTCAGCCTCCTTTCCAATGTTCCCTTCCTTTTTTAAATCACTGCTTAGATTTTCTTCCCTGCTTATCTTATAGAATACACAGAATTCAAAATGTGCAGGTTTACAGATACTCTGTGTTAATTTTCATGAACAATTGCATTAGCTTGAAATATACTTTCAGTTCCCCTCATCTAGCGCATTGCCCGTGACCCTTATTTCTGTCAAATCAAGTGTGTGAACAATATTCCTATGATAGCACTTAGGGAATATTTAAATTTTGGAAAGTTAGGAGTCAAGGATTGTTTTAGACTTTTTTTTGTTTAGATTCATAATAAACTTTATTTTTAGAGAAGTTTCAGATTACAGAAAAGTTACATAAAAATAAAGAAATTCCCAAATAACCACACCCCATACACATACACCTATTACATTAATGAAGTACATTTGTTATAATTGATGAACCAAATTGAAGCATTGCTGCTAATTAAACTCTATAGTTTATGGTTTACATTCTTGACTCTACAGTTTTATAGACTTTGACAAACATTTAATGTCATGTATCTGTCCTTGCAGTATCATGCAGAACAATTCCAATGCCCTAAAATGCCCCATGTTCTATCAAGTCATCCCTTCCTCTACCCTCTGAATCTCTAGTAACCACTATCTTTATATCAATGTTACAAGTTCTACCATTGCTGCATGTTAATACCTACAACAACAACAAATCTACTTTGGTCCACGGTTACACTCTCCCTTTATGTTTGTTCATTCCTCAATTTTGAGGAATTGGGGATGATGCCTGCTCTGACTGCTTCAGCTTGAGCGTGAGTTAGATGTTATGGGGTAGATAGATGTAACTGCTTTGCTTGCAGTTGTAGACACTTCTTGTTTTTTGGGATGGAACTTATCCATCATAATCATTTTGTTAGTAGTCCTGGGCAAGTCTGAAGAACTGGAGAGCAGGTGTTGGCCACAACTCTGCTGGGATTCAGGCCTCAACTGCCATGTGAGCAGTCTAAAGATTTAAGTCTCTGAGACCTATATTTAATGGGTATAGTGATAATTATAGGTTCAAATAAAAGGGGTAGAAGAATCATGGGTAACAAATTTATAAATGAGTCTACCTCTGTTATATTGGGGAAATGGATTATCATATATACCCAGATAGTGCCTGCTGAAAGGTTGTTAGTTTCATGCATCTGTGTGTCTTGCTTATAGTGTCCAGATGTCCTTAGAACCCTCAGGAGCACTTTGGTTTGAAGTTTTGTTTACTGTGGCAGTTAGTGAAATCTGCCTGGCACCTGCATAAGTGTAACCTCTGGAATGACTACCTGACTCACTTTGAAATCTCTTAGACATAAAAACTCTTTTGTACTTAATGCTTCCACCTTTTAGTCAAGGTCTATTTCCACATGCATCACCAGTTGGTGCTTGGTAACAATATCTGGATTCCAGGGAGGCTCATCAAAGAGAGTCATGTTCTATGTCAGGGGAGAGGTAGTGAGTTTATTTGTTGACTTTGGTTTAGTGAAAGTCCACATTTGAGTAACAAGGAGGTTTCCAGTAAGTAACTCTTAGGCTTTAATTATAATTAGGCTAAGTTTCATTTTTACAAGAATAAGGTTCGTAAGCACATGTGTTACGATTGAGGGCTTGATATATTTACTTTTATTAGGCACAGCCAATATGTTTCAGAGATTTTTGTCATTTTATTTGAAAGTACCGGGACTCCCCAGGATGGGAGTTTAATATTTTATTATCTATTGTGTGGGCCTCTATTGAAAAAACATACCTATGACAGGAGGAGTATATTCATATCCCATAGAAGGATGCTTTAGGTGCATTTCCCCCATATATCACCCCACTATTGACACCCGGCAGTAATGACATACCTTTGTTATATATTCTGAGAGAATATTCTTATAATTTTATTTCTGTGAATATAATTGTATTTTTTTGCATTTACTCCATCATAGTTTATTTTATTTTTTAATTTAATTGTAGTTTACACACTCTCTCACACAATTCTGTAGGTTATGGCAGATTTATAATGGCCTGTTTCTGCCATTGTAATGTCATTCAGGACAATTCCCAAGTCCCCAAAATGCCCCCATATTACATCTGTTTTTCCCTCTCCCTGACCTCAGAACCTCCAGTGGCCACTGCCTCCACATCAATGATAACAGTTCTTCCATTGCTAGAATCACGATAAGTCTGTAATAGAATACCAGTAAGTCTACTCTAGTCCATAGTTCATTCCCCAATTCTGAGGTTCTGGGATGGTGATGCCCACTCCTCCTCTAATTGAGAAGGGTCTTCAGTCCCATATGACCAATGGATGGGACTTTCTTGCTTGCAATTGTAAGATCTCTCAGTTCCTTGGTATGGTGGCTGTCCATCATCACCTCCTTGTTAGTTGTCCTGGGAAAGTCCAATGAACTGGAGAGTAGGTTTTGCATCTTTGTTGAGGCTCAGGGCCCAGCTGGCACATGGACAGCCCAAAGATTCAAGTCTCTTGGATGTACACCTGACAACTCCAAAACCAACTATAGGTTCAAATAGAAGGGACAGAAGAGCCATGTGTAGGGAAAACACAACTGAATCCAATTCTGTCACACTGGGGAGCACACCCCAAAGTATAGCCCACTCCACTGGCAAGGCACAAAACTCATGAGCTATCTGCCCTGACCATAGTGCCGGGGTGCCCTCAAGAGCCCCACTATTTGTGGTAGTGTCTAATTTGGCAGTCAATGGGATCCTCCTGAGACTTGCATAAGCATAACCTCTGGAATGGCCTCTTGACTCACTTTGAAGTCTCTTATATGGATAAGAGACTTTATTCATATAAACTCATTTGTCTTTACCTTTCCCCCCTTTTGTTCAAGGTCTTTTTTCCATTACATTGCTAGTTAATGCTTGGTATTAATCTCTCGGTGCCAGGGAAGCTCATCCCTGGGAGTCATGTCCCACGCTGGAGGGAAGTTACTGCATTTATATGCTGAGTTTGGCTTAGTGAGAGGCCACATTTGAGCAACAAGGAGGCTCTCAGGAGGTGACACTGGCATCCTATAATGCTATGCTAAGTTTCAATTTCAAAAGTAAAGGTTCACAAGAACAGTCCTCAATATCAAGGGCCTATCATTGGACCATCCTCCTTCACTAGCCATTGCCTCTATACTTGGGGGATTCTGGGTGTTCCATCAGAGAATGTGGCAAAGCTCCCCAGGATGAGAATTCAATATTCTTTTGGTTATTGTGTGAATCCCCACCCACCTTGACAATGCCCCATGAACATTTGAACACATTTATATGTCTTATATGTATGCCCAGATGTACCTCCTCCCATGTATCTCCCTTCACTTACACCCCACACAAATGGTCCTCTCCTGCCACAGTTGCAACCCTTCTGTGATCCAAAACTTCTTCAAAAATGAAGCCATAAAATTGACAAATGCAATTAATAAGAAAATGAAATAGTAGTGATAGTTTTAAAAATAGGAAATAAAGTACAAAAATATATTAAAAAAATAAAAAAGTAAAAAAAATTCAGTAAAATAAAAAATAACAAAAAATTAAAAAAATTTTTTTTTGACATTTTGCCTATCATCACTGTAAGACTTGTTGTTTTGTATGCACAGTGACATTTTCTTCAATTTATTATCCCAATGTCTTACTTTTTTCATTTTGCCTTCAAAGAAGTTTTAGGTCACAGCAAAGTCATGTACAGAATATAGGGGACTCCTATATATCCAAAATCCTCCTTTTCCCCCTTCCCATATTAGTAAAATTTTATATGTGAATAGTACATTTGTTACAACTGATGTACAAATATTGAAACATATCTAGAAACCATGGTCAGTGGTTTACATTATGGTTTACATTTTGAACCATATGCTTTTATAAATTTTAATGAAACTTAACATGGCCTGTATCCATCATTGCAAGATCATGTGGAACACTTCTATTGCCCTCAAAATGCCACCTGTTCAATCTATTCTATTCCTCCATCCCCCTCCCCCCAGGACCCACAGCAACCACCAGGCTTTACTCTTTGCAGGACCAGATTCATAGTTACATGCAACAACACGGAGAGCTTTACACACTGGGCTATCCTCCCCTAGAGGGCACCGTCCATGCTCTCGAGAGAAACTTGACCCTCTATTTGAGAACATAGTGGGTCTCCTCAGGATGGGAGTCTAGCACCTTCCTTCTCTTTATGTGTATCTCCACTGACTGATATAACACACTATGTTGAGATGAACATTAACACACTCCCTAGAAGCCTGACCCTGGTGCACTGTGTCCCAAAAGCTCCTCACATCCAATGCCCTGAACCAGCAACCTTACTTTGCCTTATTGCCAAAAGAGCATTCCCAACATAGTAGTTTCCAACCACATACCCACCAATCCCCAGTGTTCACCTGGTTCCATGGACAGTCCAACTCCCCCAACACACCCTATCTCCTTGACATACCTTCACTGCCTAACCCAATAGCATTACTGCACCACCATCATGTTCATCCACTGTATAACTACCCATTTCCACCTTATCACTGAATTTGCCCATATGGGCATTGGCTCACAGCCTTCTTCTCATTTTATACTTCCTGAAAATCACATTTCCAGACTCTAGCTCTGTGAGTCTGCTCAATTTGCTTAATTCATATCAATGAGGTCATGTAATATTTGTTCTTCAGTGCCTGGCTTGCTTCATTCAACATAAGGTCCTCAAGATTCATCCATGTTATCCCATATGTATTTCTTCTTACAGCTGAATAATAATCAGTTTTATGTATTTATCACAATTTGTTCATCCATTTATTTGTTGAAGGGCATTTGGGTTGATTCCAACTTTTGGCAAAAGTGAATAAAGTTGCTATGAACATTGGTGTGCATATATCTGTTCATGCCCTTGTTTTCAGTTCTTCTGGGTATAAACCCAGCAGTGGTATTGCTGAATCATATGGCATTTCAATAGTTAGTTTTCTGAGGAACCGCCATACTGTTCTCTACAATGACGCACCATTCTACATTCCCACCAGCAGTGGATGAGGGTTCCCATTCTTCCACATCCTCTCCAACACTTGTAGTCCTCCATTTTTTTAATGGCCGCCAGTCATTGTACAGAATACAATGGTATTCTGTTGTAGACATATTGTGATTCAAGCAATGGAAGAAATTTTAACAGTGAGGTGGAGCCAGTGGCCACTTGACGCTTTCGGGGCAGGGAAGGGAAAAGCAGTTGTAATACAGGGGCTTTCTCAGGACTTGGGAATTATCCTGAGTGACATTACAATGACAGATATAGGCCATTTTACATCAGCATACACCATGCAGAACTGTGTGGGAGTGTGGTCTCCAATGTGAACTATGGTCCATGCTTAGTGGCAAAGCCCCAGGATGTGTATAGCCATTGCAGGTGATGTGCCACACTAATGAAAGATGTTTATGTGCGATGTTATGGGAGGTGTGGGAGGTGGGGAACATGGGAACCCCTGTAATTTTTGTGTAACATTTATGTAATCTAAGCATCTTTTAAAATATGTAAAAAAATAAAACTTTTATGTAAGCAAATGCACATATATGCATATATATTTATATATCATTTTACAAATATTGGTTTGTATTGTGAAAAATTTGATTTTTACCCACAATAATAAAAAAATAAAAAAACAAAAACAAAAATAAAAACAAAACAACAGCAAAAAAGTTAGTTTTCTGAGGAGCCGCCATACTGTTCTCCATAATGATGCACCATTCTACATTCCCACCAGCAGTGGATGAGGATTCCCATCTTCCACATCCTCTCCAACACTTGTAGTCCTCCATTTTTTTAATGGCCGCCAGTCTAATGGGTGTAAGATGATATCTCATTGTAGTTTTGATTTGCATTTCCCTAATAGCTAGTGATATTGGGCATCTTTTCATGTGCTTTTTAGCCATTTGTATATCTTCTTTGGAGAAGTGTTTGTTCAAATCACTTCCCCATTTTTAAAATGGGCTGTCTTTTTATTTTTGAGGTGTAATTTCTTTATGTATGCAGGATATTAGGTCTCTATCAGATATATGGTTATCAAATATTTTCTCCCATTGAGTGGGCTGCCTTTTCACTTTCTTGACAAACTTCTTTGAGGTGCAAAAGTTTTTAATTTTGCGGAGGTGCCATTTATCTATTTTTCTTTTGCTGCCTGTGCTTTGGGTGTGAAGTTCGTGAAATCATTTCCTACTACAACATCCTGTAGATCTTTCCCTACATTATCTTCTGAAAGCTTTATAGTCTTGGCTCTTATATTTAGATTTTTGATCCATTTGAGTTAATATTTGTATAAAGTATGAGATGGTGTTCCTCTCTCATTCTTTTGGATATGGATCCAGTTCTCCAAGCACCATTTGTTGAAGAAGCCATTCTCTCCTAGTTGAATGGGCTTGGTGGCCTTGTCAAATATCAGTTGACTGTGTATGCAAGGATCTATATCAGAACCCTCAATTTGGTTCCATTGTTCAGTATGTCGGTCCTTGGTGTGATACATTGCAGTTTTGAGCACTGTAGCTTTGTAGTATGCTTTAAAGCCAGGTAGTGTGATTCCTCTGATTTAGTTTTTCTTTTTCAATTTGTCTTTGTACAGTACTCTTGCCTTTCCAGATAAATTTCATAGATAGTTTTTCCTATTCAATAAAAAATGCTGTGATGATTTTTATTGGGATTGCATTAAATCTGTAGATCAGTTTGGGTAGGATAGACATCTTAATGATGTTTAGCCTTCCTGTCCATGAACAGAGAATATTCTTCCATTTATTTAAGTCTTCTTTGATTTCCTTTAACAGTGTTGTGTAGTTTTCTGCATATGTCATTTACATCTTTAGTTAAATTTATTCCTAGGTATTTGATTCTTTTAGTTGCTATTGTAAATGGGATTTTTTCTTCATTTTCACCTCAGATTGTTCATTGTTGGTGTACAGAAATGCTACTGATTTTTGCACATAGATCTTATAACCTGTGACTTTACTGAGCTCATTTATAAGCTCTAGAAGCTTTGTTGTATATTTCTCAGGGCTTTCTATATATAGAATCATGTCATCTGCAAATAGTGAAATTTTGACTTCTTCCTTTTCAATTTGTATGCCTTTCATATCTTTTTCTTTTCAGTGCTAAAGCAAGTATTTTTTTTAACACATTGTTAAATAGGAGCAGTGAAAGTGGGCATCCTTGTCTTGTTCTTGATCTTAGGGAAAGGTTTTAGAACTTTTCCAATGAATATGATGCTATCCGTGGGTTTTTCATATATACCTTTTATCATGTTGAGGAAGTTTCCTTTTATTCCTATCGTTTGTAGTGTTTTTATTAGGAAAGGGTGTTGTATTTCATCGAATGCTTTTTCTACATCTACAGAGATGATTATTTGATTTTTTCCTTTTGATTTGTTTAAATGATGTATTGCATTGATTGATTTTCTTATGTTGAACCATCCTTGCGTATCCAGGATGAAACCCACTTGGTCATGGAGTATAATTCGTTTGATATGTTGTTGAATGTGATTAGCAAGTATTTTGCTGAGGATCTTAGCATTTAGTTTCATTAGATAGGTTGATTTAGTTTTCCTTTCTTGTGGCATCTTTGTTTGGCTTTGGTATTAGGGTGATGTTGACATCATAGAATAAGTTAGGCAATGTTGCCTCCACTTCTATTTTTTGGAAGAGTTTAAGCAGGATTGATATTATTTCTTTCTGGAATGTTTGGTAGAATTCACCTGTGAAACCATCTGGTCCTGGGCTCTTCTTAGTTGAGATATTTTTGATGACTAATTCTATCATGTTACTTGTGATTGGTCTTTTGAGTTCATCAATTTCTTCTTTCGTCATTAAAGGCTATTTGTGTTTCTAGGAATTTCTCCATTTCCTCTAAATTGTCTGTCTTGTTGGCATATAATTTTTCATAGTATCCTCTGATGATACTCTTTATTTCTGTGGGGTCAGTGGTGATATCTCCTTCCTTGTTTCTTATTTTGTGTGTTTACATCTTCTCTCTTTTCTTCTTTGTTAGTTTAGCTAAGGGTTTGTCAATTTTATTGCTCTTCTTGAAGAACCAGCTTTTGGTTTTGTTTATTTTTTTCTAGTTCTTTCTTATTTTCAATTTAATTTAGTTTTTCTCTAATCTTTGTTATTTCCTTCTTTCTACTTGCTTTGGGCTTAGTTTGTTGTTCTTTTTCTAATTCATCCACGTGTGAAGTTACGTCTTTGATTTTAGCTCTTTCTTCTTTTTTAATATAGGCATTTATGGCTATGAATTTTCCTATCAGCAAAGCTTTTGCTGCATCCCATAGGTTTTGATATTTTGTGTTGTCATTTTCATTCATTTCAAGGTAGTTAATGATTTCTTTTGCAATTTCCTTCTTGACCCACTGTTTGTCCAAGAGTGTGTTGTTCAACTTTGTTGTCTTTGTTCCTAATCTGCTTCTCTGCCTCTTCTGATTTCCAGCTTCATTTCATTGTGGTCAGAGAAATTTCTTTGTATAATCACGGTCTTTCTGAATTCATTGAGATTTGTTCTGTAGCCTAGCATGTGATCTATCCTGGAGAATGATCCACGTGCACTCGAGAAGAAAGTATATACTACTGTGTTTGTGTGTAGTGTTCTGTATATGTTTATTAGGTCCAGATACTCTAATGTATTTTCAAAGTCTTTGTTTCTTTATTGATTCTCTGTTGAGAATTCTGTCTAATGGTGTATTAAAATCCCCCACAATAATTGTAGAACATCTATTTCTCCACTTAAGTTTTCCAGAGTTTGCTTCATGTATTTTGAGATGCTCTGGTTAGGTGCATAAATGTTTATGATTATTCTTTCTTCTTGAAAAATTATCCCTTTTATTAATATATAGTGTCCATTTTTGTGTCTTACAATAGTTTTGCATTTAAAGTCTATTTTGTCCAATATTAGTATAGCTACTCCCACCCTTTTTTAGTTATTGTTTCCTTGTAGAATTGTTTTCCAACCATTCACCTTTAGCCTCCTTCCATTGCTGGGTCTAAGGTGAGTTTCTTGCAGACAGCATATAGAAGGGTCATATTTCCTTATCCATTCTGCTGATCTGTGTCTCTTGACTGGTGAGTTTGATCCATTAACATTAAATGTTATTACTGTTAGGGAGCTACCCACATTAGCCATATTTTCTTAAGGTTTATGTATGCCATAGGTTTTTAAAAAATATTTATTTTTTATTTTTTAAAAGATACTTAGATTACATAAATATTACACAAAAAATATAGGGATTTCCATATGCCACACTCCCCATACCTCCCACACCCTCCCACTTAAACATTCTTAATTAATGTAGCACATTCGTTGCAATTGATAAATGCAGCCTGAGGCTTTGCCACTGAGCGTGGACCATAGTTCACATTGTAGTATACATTTTCTCCCACACAGTTCTGCATGTTATGTGATGATATAGAATGTCCTATATCTGTCATTGCAATGTCATTCAGGATGATTCCCAAGTCCTGAAGAAGCCCCCATATTACAACTGTTTTTCCCTCTCCCTGTTACAAGAGCCTCCAGTGGTCACTGCCTCCACATCAATGTTGTAATTTCTTCCAAAGCTAGACTCACAATATGTGTATAGTAGAATACCAGTGTAGCCATTTGGCAATTTGATGTAATTATGAATTCCAAAAATATAATTGGATCATGCTTGTAAACTGATCTGTTAATCTGGGCATGATTAAGATATGATTAGGGCATTGACTGGGCCATGTCAGTAGGGCCCTTGGTGGGAGGGGGAATTGAATATAAAAGACAAGGCAAAGGCAAATATAAAAGAAGGAGCAGTTTTTGAGTTGCAGTTTTGAGTAGCAGTTTTGATGTTGGAGTTTTGATGTTGGAGAGAAGGCCCCAGGAGAAGAGAAGCAAGCCGTTCACCTCATAGTCTACAGCTGGCCTTGTGGAGGAAACAGAGGAGCTAAGCCTGGAGAGAAATGTAGCCCTGGGAAGAGAGGAACCCAAGAAGCCTGGACCCTGACAAACGTCGGCAGCTGTCTTGCTCCAACGTGTGGCAATGGATTTTGGTAAGAGAAGAAATTTCCCTTTATGGCCTGGTAACTGTGGACTTCTACCCCAAATAAACACCCTTTATAAAGACCAACCCATTTCTGGTATTTCGCATTAGCACCCCTTTGGCTGACTAATACAGAATTTGGTACCAAGGAGTGGGGAAACGCTTTTGCAATTACCAAAATGTTGGAATGGTTTTATAAATGGGTAAGGGGTATTTTTCAGAGGAATTATGAAATGCTTGATGGAAAAGCCTAGATCACTTTGAAGAGAGTGTTGATAGTAATCTGGATGCTAAAGAGACTTTCTATGATGACTTAGAAGTAAATGATGAAACTATTATTGGAAGCTGGAGGAAAGGTGATCCATGTTTTAAAATTGCAGAGAATTTAGCAAGATTAACTCCTGGTGTTATATGGAAGACAGAATTTGAAAATGGCAAACCTGAGCATTTAGCTGAAGAACTTTCCAAAGTAAACCCGGAGAATGTGGCTTGGCTTCTCCTTGCAGCTTATAGCAAGATACTAGATGAGTGAAATACACTAAGGACTGAACTTTTGGGCACAAAGTAAACAGAAACTGATTCCAGAACTTCCATGTTTCTGGAAATCAAGTTTCCAGATGAAAGTGCCCCATTTGAAGACTTATCTAAACCTGGAACTTTAAATCAGAATTGATGATGCAGTTATCTAGGAAAGACTTGTGGAAAGTCTTACTGTCTGATGGCTTGGATCCCTGCTTCCTGCATGCTAAATCAACAAAGTTTTTGAGAGAGCTGTATGAACAAAACCACTGTCAGCCTGGGCAAAAGAGGACATGGAAAGGAGAGATTGAAGGAGAATCAGCTTTAAGAAGAAAACCGTGGAAGCAGAGATCTGCAATTAACACATCTCCTTGGGCCAAGAGAGGAGCCCCACCCATGTGTAAAGAAAGGGTGAGTTTGCCCCTGCAGTTGAAGAGGGTGGATGTTCCTACCCAATGTTCTGGGAAAGTTTTAATGTCCCATGGTGGAGAGAGGGTGAGCTTTCCCCAGCAGCTGAAGAGGGTGGATGTCCCCGCCCAATGTTCTGGGAGAGTTTTGCCATCCCAGGGTGCAAACAGGGTGGAGTACATTCATCAAAGATTAGGGCAGTTAAGGTCAACACCCCATAGGTCTGAGAGAGTTGTACCTGTCCCTCATGGATTAGAGAAGGCCAGGTGGTCAACCCATTGCTCTGATAGGGTTAAACCTGTATGCCAAAGGTTAGGGAGAATGTTGTTTTCACCTCACTGTACTAGGGGGCTAAGACTCTAACACAAAGATTGGGTAAGGTGTGGCAATCACCTCAACACTCTTGGAGGGTAAGGTCCAGAGCTTGGTTGATACCCAGATGCTTGATGAGGGTGGAACCAAGAAAGTGGCCATTTTGATTTTATTTTTTCTAGTTCTTTTTTATTTTCTATTTCATTTATTTCTGCTCTAATATTTGTTATTTCCTTCTTTCTACTTCCTTTGTGGTTAGTTTGTTTTAATTTTTCTAATTCCTTTAATTGTGCACTTAGATCTTTGATTTTAGCTCTTTCTTCTTTTTTGATATATGTATTTATGGCTATGAATTTCCCTCTCAGTACAGCTTTTCTGCATCTCCTAAGTTTTGACATTTTGTGTTGTCATTTTCATTTGTTTCAAGGTAGTTATTGGTTTCTTTTGTAATTTCCTTCTTGACTTACTGTTTGTCTGAGAGTGTGATGTTTAACTTCCATATCTCTGTACCTAATCTGATTCTCTGACCCTTAGTGATTTCCAACTTTATTCCATTGTCTTCAGAAAAATAACTTTGTATAATTTCAATCTTTCTGAATTCATTGAAAGTTGTTCTGTGGCTTAGTATGTGGTCTATCTTGGAGAATGATCCATGTACACTTGAGAAGAAAGTATATTCTGCTCTATTTGGTGTAGTGTTGTGCAATTTCTATTAGGTCCAGATCCTATAATGTATTATTCAAAGTCCTTGTTTCTTTACTGATTCTCTGTTGAGATGTTCTGTCTAATTGTGACTATGGTGTATTAAAGACTCCCACTATAATTATAGAGGCATCTATTTCTCCACTTAGCCTTTCCTGTGTTTGCCTTACGCATTTTGAGGTACCCCAGTTATGTGCATAAATGTTTATGATTGTTCTCACTTCTTGAAAGATTACCCTTTTTACTAATATATAGTGTCTGTATTTGTCTCTTAAAATAGTTTTACATTTAAAGTCTATTTTGTCCGATATTAGTATAGCTACTCCCACCCTTTTTTGGTTGTTGTTTGCATGTAAAATTGTTTTCCAGCCATTCACTTTTAGCTTCCTTGAATCCTGGGTCTAAGGTGGGTTTCTTGAAGACAGCATATAGATGGGTCATATTTCCTTATCCATTCTGCCAATCTGTGTCTCTTGACTGGTGAGTTTTATCCATTAGCATTCAATGTTATTATTGTTAAGGAATTACTTACATTAGTCATATTTTTTTGGGTTTATGTATGTCATATGTTGTTTCTCTTTTTCTTTCTTTTTTTATTTTTTCTTACACTCTCCTCCAACTCTCTTCTGTTTTTTCCTTTTAACCTGTAGCACTCCCTTTAGTATTTCTTGAAGGGCATGTTTCTTATTGGCATAATCTCTTAATTTTTACCTGTGAATATTTTGAATTCTCCATCATTTTTGAATGCCAGCTTTGCTGGAAAGAGAATTCTTGGCTGGAAGTTTTTTTTCTTTTATCACCTTGAGTATGTCATACTTCTACCTTCTTGCGTCCATGCTTTCAGATGAGAGATTAATACTTAATCTTATTGAGCTTCCCTTGTATGTGATGATTCTCTTTTTTCTTGCTGCATTCTCTACTCTTTCTTTGTCTTGAGCATTGGACAATTTGGCCAGTATGTGTCTTGGAGTAGGCCTGTTGGGATTTATACTGTTTGAGGTGTGCTGCATTTCCTTGACATGTACATCCATCTCCTTCAATAAGGTTAGGAAGTTTTCAGCTATTATTTCTTCCTACACTTCTTCTGTCCCCTTTCCCTTCTCTTCTTCCTCTGGGATACCTATAATGCATATGTTTGTGCATGTTGTGTTGTCAATCAGATCCCTAAGTCCCTGCTGGATTTTTCCTATCTTTTTATCTATCTGTTCTACTATCTCTTTGATTTCAGATGTACTGTCTTCCACTTCGCTAATTCTTTCCTCTGCCTGTTCAAATCTGCTGTTATGTGCCTCCAGTGTATTTTTGATTTCTTGGATTGTGCCTTTCATCACCATCAAATCTGTTATTTTTTTATGTATGTTTACAATTTCTTCAGTATGTTCTCCCAGTTTCTTCTTAATATTATTAATCTCTTCCTTCACTTCATTAAGTTGGTTCATGATATTTGTTTGGACAGCTCTGATTAGTTTTTCCATGTTCTGCATGTCCTCCTAGTTTTTAGTTTTTTCATTGGACTGGGCCATGTCTTCCTGTGTCTTAGTATGGTTTGCAATTTTTTGTTGGTGTTTAGGCATCTCTTTATCTTTATGGGTATATTCAGTTTTTTAGTTTCTCTCTCTGCTCTGGGGTTTTGTTTAGTTGCTGTTTTTGTGTGTTTGGTAAGTTTTCTCTTTGACACTTTGCTCCTCTTATTCTATTCCCTTGCTGTTGTCTATGTTCCCTTGAAAGAAAAAAATCAGGGCCATAGAAAGCAAAAGAGGTAAGAAGAGAAAAAGGATAATGGTAATAATATTAGTAAAATGTAGAAGAGGAACCATATAAGACCTAGGAAAATGAATAATTAAATCATGTAAGAAGTGCAGAGGAATACAAACAAAAAAGTGAGGTATAAACAATGGATAAAAATTTATGTCTTTTGTTGTTATCCATTATTTTCTCTTTCTGTTCTGTCTTTTCAAGTTCAGATGTTCTGTCCTTGATGTCACTAATTCTGTCTTTGATCAGTTCAAATCTGCTATCATGAACCTCTAATATATTTTTAATATCATCCATTGTGTCTTTCATTCCCACAAGCTCTGTTTTATCTCCTAGTATTAAAGAATGAGGAAAAAAGTAAAAGAATGAAAAGTTATATAAAATGCTACCCTAATAAAAAATCTGGATTGTGAACATTAATAGCAGATGAACTATATTTCATATCAAAAATATTTACAAATATAATGAACTACATTTCAAAATTATAAATGTATTAATTAATCAATAGTACATAATAATATTACTCATTTATGCTCCTAATAACAGATCTTCAAAATACATGTAGCAAAAACTCAGTACTGCCAGGAGATTTGGACATTGCAATTATAGTCTAATATTTCAAGACACCACTCTCAATTCAATTTATTGAATAAATAGAACAACAGTAAGGATATATAAGGTTTAAGTCATCCTTTTGTAGTTTGCTTGGTTAGCTTAAACAACAGAAAAACTATCCTCTCCCAATTTTGGAATCTTGAAGTCCAAAGTAAAGGTGTGGATTGATATTACTTTTTTGGACACTGTTGTGTACTGCTAGTGTCCTGCTGGAAATCATCAGCTCAATCTCTGCCACTGTCATTTGGCCTTCTGTTCCTAATCTACTGTATTAGTCAGCCAAAGGGATGCTGATACAAAATATCAGAAATCTGTTAGATTTTATAAAGGTTATTTATTTGGGATAGAAGCTTACAGTTACCAGGCCAGAAAGCATAAGTTACATACCTAAAGCATACATACATAAAGCATAAGTCTATTGCCATGTGTTGGGGCAAGATTGCTGCTGACATCTCTCAAGAGTTCAGGCTTTTTGGGTTCTTCTCTTCCTGGGGCTGTTTCTCTCTGGGCTCAGCTGCTGTGCTCTCTCCACAAGGCCAGCTGTAGACTATTAGGCAAATGGCTCTGTCTCTCTCCCTGGGGCTTCTGCAGTGACTAAGGAGCCACCTCTATTCTTTTGTGTTCTTCTCCTGTGTGTTCACTTCCTGGGCTTCAGCTCAAAACTCAGCATCAAAACTCCAAGTCAGTTCTCTGCTCTGCCATGTAGTTTTATCTGACATGGCCCAATCAAAGCCCTAATCATAATTTAATCAAGTAAAAATGAAAGCTCTGAATACAATATGATCTAATATGCACAATGGAAAAGATCAGTTCACAAACATAATCCAATTTCTATTTTTGGAATTCATAAATAATGCCAAACTGCTACATTCACTGAGTACAATTTCTTGCTAATGAAGACTGCAAACATTGACTTAAGGCCTACCCTGATTCAGTTTCTTATCACCTTAAACTCATAACATCATCAAAGATCTTATTTATGAATTGATTCAAATCCACAGGACCAGTGTTATGACTGCAATATGTTTTTGTGGAAGATATGATTCAATTAAAAATAGTCCATCCTCTGAACCACTAAAATATGTGTAGTTATCACATTCAAAATATATAGAACCCCTTTTCAATACCTGAGAAGCCTTAAGCCATGTCAGTAACAACTCCTTCTCCCAAATCTCATCTAAATCATTCATTGGGTATGGTTCATCCTAAGTCAACATTTACTTCCAGCTGTGAACCTGTGAAACCTAGGAAGCATCTTATCTCCTTCCAAAATACAAGAGTGGACAGATATAGATAGATGTTCAAATTACAGAAGAGAGAAGGTAGAAGGACTAAAATGGGTCATGGGTCCAAAGCAAGTCCAAAACCCAGCAGGCCAAATCCCACTGGATTTCAAGGCCTGAGTGTAATCTTTGGCTTGATGTTGTATCCCTTGGTCCTGCTGGAGGGGCATCCCCATCCTCTCTGAGCACTGCAGTTGTGGCCATGCTCTCCTAGAACACTGGGATATGCCCACCCTTTCTCTATGCCATGATGATAGACTCTCTGTGGTGACCCAAGGAAGTCCTTTCAAGATCCCGACCTATGCATCTGCATTTCTGTCCATAGGATCATTTTTCCATCATGTTGTTCCATCTCTGTCTCCTCATTCAGACAGGTAGTGTTTCTCCTGATATAGAATTCTCAAAGATATTATTGTTACTCTGTAATTCAAGGGGATCCGAGTCATTGAAAAAAAATACCTTCCACAGATCTTTCCTCCCAAATCGCATTTACATTTCTGATTTGATCTGTGAGTGTTGATTGGATCCATGAGTCCAACCCAGTGAAGAAATATATTTTTGGAGGAAATGGTGCTGGAAGAAATTACTATCTCTATGTATCAAAATGGAATTCTAGCCAGACCTTGCACTATATATAAAATAGAATTCAAAATGGATAATACACATAAATGTAAAAGCTAAATGACAAAATTTCTAGAAGAAAATATTTGAGAAAAATTTATGTTTCTGGTTCAACCAAAGATCTGTTAGGAAGATAAAAACACACAATTGTTAAAATGGTATAATTAAAGCAAGCGACCATACCAAGTGTGGGTAAGGATTAGAAGGAATTGAACTCTCCTAAACTATTTTTGGGAATAAAAAATAAACTTTTAAAAACCTAATTGCCAAAACTAAAAATATTGATCATATACTAACTATGTGATCCATTTTTCTTCCCTTTGGTATATAACCACGAGCAATGAAAGCACATATCTATTTAAAGCCTTATTCATAATGTTCATACAGCTTTAGTTTTTAATGTTCCCTAATAGGATACAACCTAAATATTAACCAACAGTTGAATACAATGGGATATTACTCAGCAATAAAAAAGAAATGGTTCTTAATAAAACATCCTCTTGGATGAATCTCAAAATAGTTATGCTTAGTGAAAGAAGTCACAAAATTCGTACATTCTCTATGATTCCATTTACATAAAATTCTAGAAGTGGCAAACTAGCGTCTAGTGAGAAAGAGCATGATTAGTTTCTAGATAGAGAAGAGGATATAAAGAAGGGAATTGTTGGAGGAATGGCTTATAAAGTGGAATGAGAAAATCTTTGAGGGTGTTGAATATTTTCGCTGTCTTGATTGTTTTGATGCATTCTTGACTATATACAGATGCCAAAACTTATCAGATTGTATATTTTAAGTATCTTCAATTGACTCTGCCAATTATACCTCAATAGGTCTGAAGAAACTGGAATAGAAACATGATATAGATAACTTAAAAATCAATTAAAGAAATTTACTTTTTCATTAAAATCACTGCCACAAAAACCTCTAGGTACAGATGGCTCACTAGTAAATGTTATTAATCATTTAATGAAGAAATAATATCAATTCTATACAAACTACTCCAAATACTGAAGAGGAGTGAATACTTCCTGTGGTAGGTTGAATTATGTATCCCAGAATATAACATGTTCTTAGGCTCAGTCTACAATGAGGTGAAGAAGAAGTTTTGTAGATGTTCCTTTAGTTAAGGGGTGATGCCCTGAAACAGGATGGGTCTTAATATGAATACTGGAGTCTTTTACAAGCAGAGGAAATTCAGTTGTAGGGAGAGAAATTCACAGAGATGAGAGGGAGCTGGAACTCAGGGGAACCTGGAAGAGAAAGGAGAGGACATCACCACGTGACAGAAAAGACAAGGAATCGCCAGCAGCCTGCCCAGGGACACCACAGACTTCAGGGAGAAAGCATCGCCCAATGACTCCTCTTTTTGGGACTTCAACCCTCAGGTAAATTTTCTGATGTTTGAGCCAAGTAATTTCTGTTTTTTTTTTAAGCCAACCCATTGTGTGGTATTTGTTTTTCAGCCAGAAAATGGAGGCTCTTCCCTACTCATTCTATGAGGGCAACATTATTCTAATAAAATACCAGACATACACACTGCAAGAAAAAGGTACTGTCCACCAATACTTTCATATATATGGACACAAAAATATTCCTACACAATTTTAGCAATTTGAATACATTATATAAAAAGGGGAAAATCTTGGACATTCTGGTTTTAGTAAGCTTTCATATTTTAAAAGGCTTTCTAAAATCCAAATACAGAGAAACTTCATAGAAGCACTTAAGGAATACTTAAAATTTTTAAAATTAGGAGCCATGGACTGCTTTAGACTTCTTAAAATGCATTTATTTATTGAAATTTAGTTTTCATTTTCTGTTACTAATAGTTTAGTATTTGGTAATGGAAGTTTTCACTTTTTTACTGAGTTCTTCCTGTTTTTTAAAATCTTATTTCTATTTTTAAATATATTAGGAATATTTTGTAAGAAGCATACTCAGTTTGTTACATTTTGCCATTAGAAGAAAATTTACCATGTCATTATTATTTCAGAGTTATTATTTACTTTACATACATTTTAGCGTTTTCAGGTTGACTTTGTAGAGTTGTTCATCTACTAGAATGTTTTCAATAAATTGACCTGGTTCTATGTAAATAAAAGTGTACAGTGACTGACAGTAAAAGAGTGTCCTGAATCCCTATTAGTTCCCTCTTTCCCTGACACAGGAGATTAGAGATGGAGAAATAAAATGACGTATGAACTAGAGTTTGGACTTAGGTGTGACTATAGTGGTCTCTCGGTTTGGATGTAAGGGACTGAGTTTCACAATCTGACACTTGACATGTCCCTACTGTTTGTCCAGTGTGTCCTGAGTCATGGGAGGTGAGGAGTAAAGTACACAACCTTTGTCCTCATGGTGGTTATAACTTCTTGGGGCACAGGAAAGAGATATGTCCCAAATACAGAGTAGTTTCTATGTATGATTTAATCTGGAGTGGGCAGAGCATTGGGTAAAGGGGGGAAGAGGGAACTATGGGAAGAACCCTGTAAAAATGGCCATCACCGTAGAGTCAGAGTGGGATCTTGCCAGTGGTCCAGCCACTGTAGGTTCCAGAAAAATGCGAAAACCATCGTGGAATAGAATTGGATTGGTGAATATACTAAAATCTGAATCATGTAATGTTTTGTTCTTTGTGGACAAGTTAGGTCTTTCTTAGGAATGGTGTAGGATGGTATGAAGTTCTGATGATTCTAATAACAAATTAATTTAGTCATTCATTCAATATCAATAAATACATTAATGTATGTGCATGTATATAATTTTAATTTTTTCATATACAAAGAATTATCATCAGAATTGATTTTATTGTGTACCTATGTGCTTTAGTATTCATTTAATTTTAATTATAACTTCATAGATGACAATACTATTATTATGTGCGCTTTGCAGCTAATGAAACAAGGCTGAGAGAAGTTGCTTTCTTACTCAGCACCAATAGTTAATGACAGACATTGTCCAGACTCAAATCTAGTTTTGTCTCATCCAGTTCACTGGCTACATAAAACCTGTAGGATGGCTGAGCCACTCCTTCTTTCAGTTGGAACTTGATGCAGGCAGAGAGAAGCCCTGGGTATTCTCATTATTGGGACAACCTCTCTGGAGACTCTACTAGTCCAATCTCCCCTGCCCAGGCTCCTTTCCAGGGTCTGATGGGAAATTGGAGGCACTTAGCCAGCTAGATTATTTCCTTGGCCAGGAGTTTAGGGATTTTTCTGAGTCTTCCCTAGCTCATTAAAATGTCTCCTCCTGCTTATTACTCTAACTCAGGGTCATAGATATAAAGCTCTAGAGGTCATGGGATCACAGTAATTCATTGTGGATTAAAAGGTGCCTGAGCTCACAAGGGCAAGCACAGTTTAGAGTGAACTGGGAATGTTTCAGCGGACAAGGTATATCATTGTGATTATAGATCTGCCTATGCAATTCTGGTGGGTCTATGTGTTTCTGTTTTGCAAGTGTAATATAGATATACGCGTATTTCCTTTGTGAGTTTATTGTCTTAGTGTGCTGAGTAAGTGTGTGCATGTGTGTCTGATGGTGTGTGTGACATGTAATTGACCCACAGCCTGATTTTTTCTCCCTTTGACCAAAAATATACAATTCCAAATAAACCCCAATTAAGGAAATGTACCACTTGCATGCATGGTTGGTTTCTCTTAATTCTTGTCATTGATTCCAAATATTTGTTCCCTTCTCCTTCAATAATGTGCATTTTTTCACCATTGGATTGACATCTTAGCTAAGTAAATGAGAGTGTGGAATGTGAAGGAAGACCAATATGCTCCTTAAGTGGAGCACAAGTGTTATGAGTTTTCCTATTACTAGTATGAGAGTGAACGCTTGGAATCTCTACTCAGTTACATGGGTGTGTGAGAGATCTTTTTGTTTATGAGATTTATTTGCATGCATGTGAGATTTGCATGTGTTTTGTTTGTTGGTTGTGTTCATGTGTGTAACATTTGTTTATTTTAGGTAAGACTACGTGACTGTGTCTGCAAGTGAGTCGGGCCAAGTGACTCACACATTGACCACTTCACCTGTGCTGTGTAGAGGCCTGTGGGGTTGGAATCCCTCACCCAAAATGAGGGTGTATGTGTGTAAACACATGTGTTGTGGGTTGTCTTAATGTGAAGAGGCATGTGTGTGCAATTGGTGTGTTTCTTGTCTGATTTGTGTGTGATGTGTGTGACATTTGTTTGCACGTGCTTCCTTATGTGTGTCTAGACATAGAATATGATTTATAGATACATGATTTTCATTTGTTTCTGGGTATTATATTTGTCTTGTGCCTGCTCCATATTTGTGCTTTTTGTGTTTGCGTGTGGTTGTGTTGTTTCTTGTGTTACGTGTGTTTAATCTTTGAGTGCATTATGTGTGCATTGTGTTTATGTGACAGTGTGGATAAATGAACCACAGATTTACTATGTTGCCATCTTTGGCTAGAATACCAAATCAGTTCTTGCGTGTGTGTTTGTGTAATTCATGTAGGTGTTTTAGGGATTCTGGTACATTCTTATTCTTAAAAAATTACTAAATTCTCTTTCAATTAATGGTAACAATTCTTCCAAGGGTTGGCAGATTTCTGTGCATTTCCACCAGTGGACAGGGATCATATTTTGAGTGACTGCCTTATGTCAAGCTTGGGCCCAATCTTCTTCCAGGTTTTACTATTTTGTATCATTAAGGAGTGACTTCAGTCCTTTTAGATTCAGTTTTGGAGTTTTTTTTTTTTAACTGGTAACATAGAGATAAGTTTCCCACTTCAAAATGCCTCTATTAGGGTTAAATGAGGAAATACATACTAATTACTCAGTGCAGAGCCTGAATAAAGACACAGAGACTTTGCATTTCTTGTTCTCTATTAAATACTTAATTTATTTTCTGGGATAAAGCTTTTTCTGTAAATGTTGAATGAAGAAAAATGTCCTTCTTCCATGGAAGGAAACCTTGTTGGTTATTGGGAAGTTCTAAAGCATTATTGCAGATGAAATGTGAGAGACTTGTGTTTCATGTATCAACAGTGTGAGACATAAACATAAGTGTAGATAAAAATCAACAATTTTATATTAGAAGAAAATTGGTATTAATCAAATATTGTTAATGGGGCAAAGTATATGAGGGAGAGGGAGTGGGTGTATGAGAATCCCCTATATCTTTGATGTAACATATTTGTAACCTAAAGCTTCTTTAAAAATAAAAAATTAAGTAAAAACAAAGAAATAATAAGTATGAGAGAATAAATGATACAACACTGTAAAGACAGTTTCCTTAAATTTGTTGGATAGAATGGTATGTGATATAAATAATTTTAAAAAAAGAAAATTAATGTAATGTTATGGTCATATTCACTATTTTTAATCCTTAATACTTTCAGTTTTCTTAATTCCCAACAAAGAAAAGAACATGAGATGGGAAAACCAGAGCAGCGTGTCTGAATTCCTCCTCATGGGACTCCCCATCCAGCCAGAGCAGCAGGGCGTGTTCTTCGCCCTGTTCCTGGGCATGTACCTCACCACGGTGCTGGGGAACCTGCTCATCATCCTGCTCATCAGGCTGGACTCTCGCCTCCACACCCCCATGTACTTCTTCCTCAGGCACTTGGCCCTCACTGATGCCTCTTTCTCATCTGTCACCATCCCAAAGATGTTGATGGGCATGCTATCTAATAAAAACTCCATTACCTATGTGGAGTGCATTTCTCAGATGTATTTTTATATAATGTTTGCTTCTGTTGACAGTTTTCTTCTTGCAGTGATGGCCTATGACAGGTATGTGGCCATCTGTCACCCACTACACTACACCACCATCATGAGGGTGGAGCTGTGTGTCTTGTTGGTGGCTGGGTGCTGGTTCCTCTCTTGTGCCCATGCCTTGTTGCACACCCTGCTCTTGGCCCCCCTGTCCTTCTGTGCTGACAACACCATCCCCCACTTCTTCTGTGCTCTCACTGCTCTCCTGAAGCTGACCTGCTCAGATACCTCCCTCAATGAGCTAGTCATCTTTACTGAGGCAGGAGTGATTTTCTTCCTGTCAGTGAGTGCTATTTTGGGCTCTTATATTCGCATTGGGGCCACCATCTTCAGGGTCCCCTCCACCAAGAGGATCTGTAAAGCCTTGTCCACCTGTGGTTCCCACCTATCCGTGGTATTTCTGTACTATGGGACTCTTGCCCTTGCTTACTTCTTTCCTTCATCAAACAATTCCAAACTTGAGGATGTAATTGCTTCAGTTATGTACACAGTGGTGATTCCCTTGCTGAACCCTTTCATCTACAGCCTGAGGAACAGAGATATGAAAGCAGCTCTGGGGATACTTCAAAGAAAGGCATTACTTTTCTCATGTGATAGTTAGCTGTTCATATTCCTAATGTTCCTACTGATGCCTCCAGTGATCCCCCATTGCAAAGCTGTATATGTGATTATGGTAGATTGCCCAACCATCTACCATTCTGTGCAGTCCCATCTTCATATGTGCAATTAATTTTCCCTCCTTTTAAATATTTGCAGTGTTAGTGAAATTCTTTGACAAATAGATATTGGAAGTGATGTTGAAAGAGTCTCAAAGCCTCAAAATCTTTGTAGACTCTGTTCCAGCTGCCTTTGGCCTGATACGATGCCTGAAAATAAGAGACTACCCACTCGGGAATTAAGATGCCTTAGAAAGCATCAGCCATCCCATGGGCCACCTGGTAGGTGATTGCAGAGGCGTGAGACCTCCTGTGTAGATCTGCTGAGCCAAGCCCATTCCCCAAAGGCCAACCCACAATATTGTTATATAAATAAGTGCTTTTTGTTTAAGTCAAAAGCTTTAGAAGTTTTCGTATGAAGCAAAATACAGTGTTTGCAGTCGTCTCAGTTATACTCCAAACTGTCCTTTTCAATAGTGCCTTCTCTTTTTGATCACTGCTTAGATTTTCTTCCCTGCCTAGTTTCTAGAATCAACAGAATTCAAAACCTGCAGTTTCAGAGAAATTCCGTGATAATCTTCATATCCAAATGCCCTATCTTTAGGTATATACATTGTTCCTCCATTCTCATATAGCCCTCAGTGTCTGGCATTGCAAGTGACTCTCATTTTTATCAAATGTGAGAACAATATTACTAATTGTGTTAAGGAACTGCCTACTTGTTGGAAGAGATATGAATGACTTGCTATGATATCAAAATCCATACACAGGATTTTCTGAAGGAATATGCTACATCAGAAATACATGTTCCCTTTTTAAGAAGAGAAACACTTTTAGACTAAGATTAGAGGCCCAAATAATAATGTCTTTTGTGTAATTACAGCTTTTTACTACTTAAGTTATTAATACCATATTGAAAAGATAAGAATTCTCAAATGTAATATTATACTTGTATTTATTTACAACAAAATTCCTTTGCATCCTTACAGTTGAGCTAGTTTCAAGATTTGGTGAATATTATTTTAGATAAATATCATGAAATGTATAAATTGAAATTTAGTGATAAATCATAGCATATATTTTTATGTAAGTGGGATAGCAATTAGAATTTTGGTTTCTCCATCATTTTGTCTTCCATTTTCTATGGTTATAGAAAGTAAATGTACTTCCAAGTGTTTCAGGTAATAGAGTTCAGAATGTACCTATTTTATGTATTTTCTAGTTAATATATTGTGTCTGTTGATATATTGTCCTTATACTTGTCTGTGCCTGTGTGAAAAATCCATCAGTGAAGATTCACCAACTCAGTGAATCCCATTACTAAATCCCCAAACTAATTAAAAAAATATTTTTTCTCTATGTGAGACTTTGTGGGGACAGCATAAATCTGCCTGCTTAATTATAGACAGGAAAAGAGTTACCTTTTACTCCCAACATTTTGGGAGCAAATTACATTTGACTTCTAAATAATACAAAGTCAAATGAATATCTGTCATTTATTATTTGAGAATTAGTTACCATGTTCCTGGATTTTTCTAGAAATGCACAAACTTGAAGCAAAAATTCTTTTGCTTTGTAGAGCTTGTATTTAGTGGGGAGAAAAATAAGAAGAAACATAATAAATCACTAGATTTCCCAATGTTAAGTGGTATAAAAAGCAGAAGGCTTAATTCACTCAACATGATGTCACAAAGTTTCATCCCTGTTGTTTGAAGTACTAGAAAGTCATTCCTTGTTATCTCCGAATAATATAACTTTGTATGTATATGCCACATTTCGTTTATCCATTTACCTGTTGATGGACAATTGTGTTGCTTCCACCTTTGGCAATTGTGAATAATACTTTTGTGAACATTACTGTACAGATTTCATGTTGAGTGAGTTAGCTATCATACTTGTAGGAAACACTCATAATAAATAAGTTTCCAGAGAAAGAAAGTAGATTACAGTTTACTAAAGGTCGGGCAAAGTGGTAGATTAAATTATGTCCCCAATGAAAATGACATGTTCTTAAACTCAATCCACATTCTATGGGTATATCCCCATTTGTAAATGGGACCCTATGAAGATGTATTTTCAGTTATGGTGTGGGCTTATTTGTGAATAGGATTTTCTAAACTCCTACATAAGTGTTGCCAAACTGAATCTGGGTGGGCATTAATCTGAATGCCTTATAAGAGAAGAAACTCAGATGCCAAAATCAGACAAGACACAATGCGTGTGGGATCTCCATGTGACAGGAGGCAGAGATACAAGGCCAGGGTCCCTAAGGATTTTTACCAGCCATCAGCAGAATGCAGACTTCAGGGAGAAAGCAAGGACTTGGTGATGCCTTGATTTTGGATTTTTTACCTCCAAATCTGTGAGCCAGTAAATTCCTGTAGTTAACCACCCCTTTTGTGTATTTTTTTTCATAGTGGCCCTGGCTAACTAAAGCAGGGGTAAGAGAAATGGAGAATTATTGCTTAATGGTACAGAATTTCTGCAGTTGAGAGATGGAAAAGTTTAGGTAATGTATGTGGGTGATAGTAGAACAATAGAGTGAATATAATTAGGATCAAAGAATTTCATACTTCAAAGTATATAAAATGGAATATTTTGAGTTGCATATATATAATTACAAGAAAGGTAGGAAATTATGGAGCGGTTGTGGCTCAAGCAATTGAGTGCTCACCTCCCAAATGGGAGGTTCTGGGTTTGGTTCCCAGTGCCTCCTCAAGAAACAAAAACAACAACAAGAAAACAAATGATAAAACCAACTCAGGTAAGCTGATGTGGTTCAATGGTTGAGTGTTGGCTTCCCACATATGAGATCCTAGGTTCAATGCCTGGCCCCTGTTAACTCAATAGATATGTAAATAAATAAATAAGTAAATGTTAAAAAAGTAAGATATTTTTAAAAAATTGAAAACCAACTTTGGGGAGACATCAGGGATGAGGGAATAAGTTGAAATTTAAGTTCTGCAATGACCACTGGTTTTCTCAAGAAGGTAAAATGTGAACAAAGAATTGAGATATCAGGGTAGTGAGCGGAGAGGATATTTGTAGGTAAAACATTCCAGGGCGTGGAGACAATTGCAAATCTGTGGAGATGAGTGACTGCCAGCTGAGCTCCAGGAATAAAAAAGGAGGGTAGAGTGACAAGGCAGGAGTTAGGAGACACAAAAGCAAAAATTATTATCCGGGCTGCTGTGTTGAGAATAGACAGTAAGGAAAAGGTATGTGTGGAAGGAGGGAGAACACCTGAGAAACTATTACAATAATTCAGTTAAAAAATTGTGATATTTCAGTCTATGCTGGTAACAATGGAAGTTGCAATGTAGTTGGAAGTTAAGACTAACAAGAGTTGCTGGCGAATTGAGAGCAGTGTGACAGAAATATAAAAGTCAAGGACTACTCCTACTTTTTGGTTTGAACAACAAAGCTGTGCTGAGCTACAATGGTTATGAAACCAAAGGTATACATGTGTGAGTAGCAAAAAGCAATGAGTAAGTAAATAATAGCAAAAAATAACTAATATTTAACGAAGTCTTAATAAATACCAGGGAATCTAAATATGTGATGTGTTTCACTTCATTTAATCCTTTCAATTATTTTAAGGGGTGGGTTTACCATCATCCCCCTGAAATATTCTCATATGGCTAATAATGCACTTATTTCTTATCTCAGCTGCAAGTGCCAAGGAAAAGACACTGTCAGACATTACAGAGTTATTCTGCACAAATGATCTCTTTGGAAATCTTGGAGAATACATCACTTTCCCTAATGTCCTAGGTGGCCTGTTTCAGGGAACATTATCAAGTGTGATGTGGCTAATTTGATAACTTCTGGTGAATTAGTTTACTGAGAATGTCTCCAGTTTTTCTTTCCTTTTCCATCTGTATGAACACTACTTTTTTTTCTCTTTCAAGGATAACAATCTATTCTTCATTAAATTTCATTTATTATAGAATTGCAAACTTTAAAAGGAAACAAAATATATCTGATTTTTAAAAAATGTAGACTCACTTTGAAATCTCTTAACCATAAAAATTCATTTGTATTTAATATTTTTCTCTTTTGGTCTAGGTCTTTCTCCAAATGCATCATTGACACTTGGTATTAATCTCTTTGTGCCAGGGAGGCTCATACCTGGGTGTCATGTCCCACCTCGGGGGAAAGGCAGTGAATTTATATGCTGAGTTTGGTTTAGAGAAAGGCCACATTAGGGAGTAACTCTTAGGCCATATATTTTACTAAGCCAAGTTTTGATTTCACATGAACAAGGTTGATAGGTACCAGCATCAATATCAAGGGCCTGGGGCATTGGTCCACCCTCTTTTGCTAGACACTGTCTATGTACTCTAGAGAGTCTCACTACTCTATGAGAGAACGTACCCAGACAGGAATTCAATATTTCATCTGTTATTCTGTGGGTTTACATCCACTGAGACAACACTTCATGACCACACGAACACACTCCAACTCCATAGGAACACGCTCCAAGCGCACCCCCCCAACACATTTGCACATCTTTTTATTGCTGTATAAAATTACATTGTGTTCAATCATGGCCTTAGGAATTCCTCCACTGAGAGGGATCTGAATGACCCTTCTACTTCCTTTGAAATAGACTGCCCCCATCTCCAGTGTGCACTATTGTATGAATTAAAGCAGGTATTATTTTGTGCCAGGTTTGTTTGACCTATTTTTTTTTTTTAACAATGCTTA
>JAQZBX010002658.1:0-43179 GCA_029593785.1 Cabassous unicinctus
GAAAAACAGTACACAATCTGAGACATAGATTGTGGGCATGTTGCAGGGTGAATCACTACATTATAGTCTAAACTTTGCGCCACACAATATTACACGTTTTGGCAAAAGGTATAATGACCTGTATCTGTCATTGCAATGTCATGCAGGACAATTGCAATGTCCCAAAAATGCCCCATGTTACACTTATTCTTCCCTCTCCCTCCCCTCAGAACCTCTGGTGACCACTACCTTTATATCAATGTTACAAGTTTTTCCATTGCTAGAATAATAATAAGTCTACTTTAGTCCATAGTTGCATCCCCCTTATGTTTGTTCAGTCCTCAATCTTGAGGATTTGCGAATGGCAATGTCCACTCTTTTTCTGATTGAGAGAGAACTTAGATCCCATGGGACAGATGGATGAAACTGTCTGGCTTGAAGTTGTAGATACCCTCTGTTTTGGGGGGATGGGCATTGTCCCTCATCATCCTTTTGTTAGTTGTCCTGGGTGAGTCCAATGAACTTGAGAGTAAGTGTTGCAACTTTCCTGAGATTCAGGTTCAACCGGCATATGAACAGATCAAAGATTTAAGTCTCTAAGACCCATATTTAACAAGTATAGTGCTAGTTATAGGCTCAAATAAGAGGGGATGAAGAGCCATGTGTAGGGAAATTATAATGTCTAACTCTGTTACATCAGGGAATACATATTCCAAAGTAAGGCCCACTGACAGGGTGCTGAATTCCTGAGCTTGTCTGCTCTACCTATAGTGTCTAGATGTGTCTAGAGCCCTCAGGAGCACCCCTTGTTTGAGCCACTGGGGAAAGGTGCACCATGGGCATGCCTCTATGGCATATGAATATGTTCAAGTGGTCATGGGCTGTGGTCTCAGCGGGTGGAGACCCACACAATAACCAAATGAATATTGAATTCCTATCCGGGGAAGTCCAGCTACATTTTCTAATAGAGCAGCAAGAATCTCCTGAGTACATGGGCAGTGCCTAGCAAAGGAGGACAGACCAATATGCCAGGCTCTTAATTTTTTTTTTTTTTTTTGAGGTACCCAGGGCTGGGGATTGAACCCGGGACCTCGTATGGGGGAAGCTGGCACTCAGCCACTGAGCCACATTGGCTTCCCTGAGCTGGTTTTATAATTTGTTTTGCTTGTTGTTTGTTTTTGTTTTTTCAGGAGGCACCAGGAACTGAACTCAGGACCTCCCATGTGGTAGGCGGGCGCTCAATTGCTGGATTCATATCCGCTCCCAGGCCCTTGATATTGATGGTTGTAGTTATGATCTTTGTTCTTGTGAAATTGAAACTGAGCCTAGTTTTGTATGTTGCCTAAGAGTCACCTCCTGAAAGCCTCCTTGTTCCTCTAATGTGGCCTCTCTCCAAATGAAACTCAGCATATAAACACACTACCTTTTTATTTTTTTAATAAAAGGAAATTTATTGCCATACATATCTATCAATATAGGTTTATATATCTCACAAGGTTTTCCTAGGGATATTTCCAAAACTGTATTCAGATTTTAAAATCCACTAAAATTAGGAAATTAATGAAAAGTGAAATCTTTCAATTCCATTCAGATATAAATTAAAATTCTTAGTAAGAAAACCATAAACATTTATAATACTCTGTTGTAAGCATATAAATTTAATTTTTCCCTACAAAAACAAATTTCTAAAACCAGTTTCTCATTTTATCTAAGGAGAGGTAGTAATAATAAAATGTCCTAGAAGGTACTATGTGGCCTCTTCACTAACACTGCCTTCCTACATGCTCGATATCACTAACTTGTTTCATTTTTGTTACATTAATGCAAATTAGAAATGTACATATTTCTTCATCTTCACATTATTTTTTAAATTTTATTGATGCATATTAATAAAACATTAATCAAAATCCATCCAAAGTGTACGATCAAAGGTATTTGGCATAATCCATAATTTTGCATTCATCACTTCAATCATGTTTAGAGCATTTTCATTATTACAGAATAAAAAACAAAAAACAACCAATCAAACAAAACTCATCACCTATCAATCTATGCATCCCCTTCTGTACATACCTGCTTTTCTGTTTTCTTCTATTTATCATATTTTTAACAATAATTTTTTTATTTTTTAAATGATACTTAGATTACATAAATGTTACCCAAAAATTATAGGGATTCCCATATGCCCCACCTCACAGACCTTCCACAACCTCCCACATAAACACCCTTCATTAGCGTGGCACTTCACTTGCAATGGGTATACACATCCTGGGGATTTGCCACTAAGCATGGACCATAGTTCACATTGTAGACCACACTCTCTCCCACACAGTTTTGCATGATTTAAGCTGGTTTTTTCCCCAAAGATGCAAGGGGGTCCATGCAGCAAACCCACAGAAAGGAAACCCCTCTCCACCTTCTGCCAGAACCCTTCCACTCTCAGAGAATGCTCCCTCTCACTGGGTTGCTGGTGGGAGTTGGGGCTTGCCCTAGCCCTTTGCCCTGAGGGTGGGGCTTAGCTGTCTGTGTCCATGATTTCCAGCTGGGGAAAAAACTCACGATTTTATCTTGAGCAATCCACCTCACTGTCCAGCTCCCTCCAGATTGACATCCCTAAGGTTCTCGCTCCATGGGCTCCCAGAACAGACCACTTGGGCAGGATCCTGTCCCCAATCAGCCATCCTTATAATAGTCCACAGACCTCCACAAACTACAAGTTACCTTAACAATTCATGTCTACATTCAGGTTTAAGGTACTGGATCTGATATTTTTCTCTTTCTTCAATTCAGTAATTGTGGAGTCCTTCTGCAGTCTCTACCATTGTCCAGAGTCCACACTACTTTTATATGTCTTTACATGACTCCCAGGGATGAGCCTCCCTGGCAGCAAGGGATTATTACCAAGCTTCAACTAACGATTCATTTGGAAGAAAACCTTGACTAAAAGGGGTAAATGTTAAATATAAATGAGTTTTTATGGCTAAGAGATTTTAAAGTGAGTCAGGAGGTCATTCCAGAGGTGAAACTTATGCACATCTCATGAGGATGTCAGTAGTAATATTTTGATGATGCTTTTTCTTAGTTTGTAACAGATGTTTCACAACAAGACAAGGCTTTGGTTTTGGGGTGGTGTAGGGGAGCCCTGTATGATGATATGCATGGTTGTTTTATAAGTTCACAGCTTTTACTATACACGTATTGTTTATATATTTTCATGTATGAATGATATACTTCAATAAAATTTTATTAAAAAATATATATAATCTCTGGCCAAATCCAATACTGGCTACAAAATGCAGTCACAGAGAGTCTCCCCCCAAACAAGACAAAAAAAAGCAGCTGTTAGAAGCCAAAAGAACAAAGCAGAAATATCTTCTGCTGCATAACATATGGCAAACTTTTAAATGGCAAACTTTCAATTTGAATGTAGAAAGTTTGCTACCTACTAGAACAAAAACAAATTAACATCAGAATAATGTAACAGTATTTTGAGTTTCTTAAACATATTTTTACCAATGGCCAGCTTTCAAACAAAAACTACTAGCCATTTGAAGAAACAGATAAGTATGACACATACCCAGAAAGAAAAAGTAGTCAATAGAAGCTGATTCTGAGTCTACAAATTAAATGTATCAGAAAAGTCTTCAAACTCTCTTTAATAAACATCTTAAGAAGAAACAGAAATTTGAAGAGCTATAGACATTGAAACCATAATAAAAAATAAACTTTCCCACAAAGAATTTCCAGGCAAGTTTGGCTTTTTTTGTGAAATCTATCAAATATTTTTCAAAAAAGATGACACTAATAATATTTTTAATAGAGGAGAACCAAATACTTCTCAATCTTTGTTTGAGTCTATTATTGCTCTGATAACAAAGCTGAAAAAAATCATTATAAAATGAGTAAAGATCAAGGTCATTTAGAGACATTAGATGCAAAATTTTAAAGAAAATGTAAATGAATTAAATTAAGCAATATAAAAAATATAATATGTAATGGCAAAGTGGAATTTTCCCAGGAATACAAGTTGATTTAACATGCAGTATCAATTACTTTAATTGATGGTTTTAATAGAATAAAAGAAACAACCATGCAATCATCTCAATAGTTTCAAAAAAATAAATTTTAAAAAATCAAGTAGTCCTTCATGAATAAACATACACACACACATACACACACAGAAACTCTTAGTAAACTAGGAATAGAAGGATACTTTCTGAAACTCAAAAATACATGTATATAAGACCCAGCTAATAATATAAATAATTATGAGAAACTGAATGTATCTCTTCAACACTCATAAAAGATTAAGATGCCTGCTCTCCCACTTTTTCAACATTATGCTCTAATTACTAGCCAATAAAAATGACAAGAGAAAAAAATAATTAAAAAAAAAGATGAATTGGAAAAGAAAAACTAAAACTGTCTTTTTTAAAAGATGACCTGATTGTATTGTAGAAAACCCTAAAAAATCTACAAAAAGGCTACAAAAAAATCTACAAAAAAAGAACTAACAAATGAATATGAGAAGGTTACAGGACAAAATGTCACAATTCAATAGGATACCTATTTACTGACACTAAATAATCATAAAATGAAATAAATATAATTTTCAATGGAATCAGAAATATATATTTATATATAAACAAAACAAATGCACTGAAAACAGGAAAATATTGCTTAAAGAAAGTAAAGAAATGCTACAACAACTGGATTTCCCTACAGGGAAAAATGAAAGGACTTATAAGTCATACAAAAAATAACTAAATTGACCATAAATCCTGTAAAAGTTATAACTATAAACTTCTAGGGGAAAAAATTGCCCTGTATATAGGCAAAACTTCTACATAAAACACAAATCATGAGAACTTCCAAGAAGGTGATGGAGTAGGGAGCTCCAGGATTCAGTCCTTCCCTCAGAAGAACTACTTAACAGACAGACACTGTCTGCAAGAACTTTTCTGAAATTCCAAGGGCCAGAAGAACACTGTGCTGCATGCAGGGAAGAGCAGAAATAAGGTAAATAAATATCTATTTATGGTAAAGAATTGTAAATTGCTCTCTCCATGTGGCAGCTACTGGTGTCTGCCCTCTACTCCTACAGCAGGCCACCATTGGGTCCAGTCTCTGACTAGCAGCTGGTGACAAAAAGGAACATAAAAATCATCTTTCCCAAGAACAGGGGTGGGCATATTGGATTACTGATCACAGCCATTTGATCAGCAAATTCATATCTCTGGGTCCCAGCTCTGAGGGCAGATGTTTTAGTTTTCTAAATGCTGCCCAAGAAATATACCAGAAATGGGTTGGCTTTATAATAGGAATTTATTAGGGTAAAAGCTTACAGTAGCAAGGCTGTGAAAATATCCAAATCAAGGCATCATCAGAGTTGCTTTCTCACCAAGGGTCAGCTGCTGGCAGATACTGGACTCCTACCATGTGGCAAAGCAAAAGGCAGCCGGTCTCTGCATGTTTCCTCCAGGCTCACATTGTCCCCAAGCTCAGCTGTGGGTGATCAGGCATTTACCTCCTCTCTCCCCAGCCTCATCTCTTTAGCTTCAGAATGCTTTGCTGATTCCAGCCCCCAGCCCCTCTGTCAGCCTCTCAGGGCTTTTCTGTTTTTCTGCAACTGTAGGTAGTCCTGGAGTCTTTTCTTTCATGGCAAGGTAAAAATGGTGGCGGCTCTCTTGGCATGTTTCTACCATTTATATAAGACTCCGGTAAAAGGATTCAGACCCACCCTGGGTCATGCAATCTAACCAAAGTCCCTTAACTGGAACAATCTGATCAATTCTAATCAAAACAATCTAATCAAAATATCCCTTTACTGAATCTAACCAAAATGCCCCACATACAACAGGCTTCCATGCACAAGAACAGGTTAGGTTACAAAAATAATTTTCCGTGGTCCACAAAAGACTAAAACCAGGACAGCAGCTATTGTTTTGACTGCCCAACACAAAAGCAGTGGCATCCATTGTTTCAACTCCACCCCAGACAAAGGTAGTGGCGGCCATTCTTCCAAACCTCCCCAGACAGGGCAAAGGCAGCAGAGATTTAAAGATACAGAACTTCCTCAACACATCACATGGTGGTGGAACATTTGTTACAGATTACGAAGCAACATCATCAGACTATTACCATGAACCATAGTCCATAGCGTACCCATGGCATACTTCTTCTACACTCCCCCATTATCAACACAGTACATCTTTGGCATGGATACATGAATATTACAGTATTGCTGTTAACCACAGTCCATAGGTCAATCCAGTTGTATTTTTCTCATGCTTCTCCACACTCCCACTGCCCTGCAATAGTGGCACACATCTGCTCTAGCTCACAGAAGGACACTCTTGCATCTGTACCATCAACCAAAATTCTCACCCACCTCTGGTTCACTGTGTTATACAGTCCCCAGACTGAAGGGGTGTTGTGTGGGAGTTCTACATATATGCATGATTATTTTGTAAGTTCACAACCTCTATAATAAAAATATATTTTTAAAAAATAATAGGGTGTGTTGGGGGAAAAATACACAAAATGTAAGATATGGACTAGTTAGTAGCAAGATTTTAATGATATTCTTTCATAATTTGTAACAAATGTCTCACAACAAAGCAAGGTGTTGCTGGTGGGTTGAAGTATGGGACCCCTGTATGATGTTATGTATGTTTGCTTTGTAGGTTCACAACTTTTACTACACACTTATGTTTATGTATGTTCGTGTATGAATGATACACTTCAATAAAATTTTTTAAAAAGATGCAGCACTTCCTCAGTCCATAGGAGACAATTAGCCAAAGGGCTGCATTTGCTGGGGAGGCCAGGAAATGATCAGTTGTGAGGCACCAATGGAAAAGTTTTTGGTGCCCCTCCTGAAACCATCCCCATTCTGTGTCCCCTTAGTGGGTTCCTGTCCCTGTTTTTGCTCAGAAAGACCAAGTTGGCAAATCTCTTCAGGGTGAAACTTATCCCAAATTTTCCCTCTAGGCAAAAAAGACATGAGAAAATGAAAGGAGTATTAAAAACTATGGAAGCAGATAGGCCGGTGATCATCCTACTTTGGCAGTGCAAGCCACCCCAGGAGCTATTTTGTGGTAGGAATTGGAAGCTCCATTTCCCAAAAACAGGGGAGAGAGAGATGGTTGGCCAACAATTTCAGCTACTGATTAGTAAGTTTAGTGGGCTAAAGTATAACACTAAGGACAGCTAAAATTTGAATCTGTCCAAGTCGGAAAGAGGCCAGTAGCCGCCATTCCACCCCCAGCATGAGGGGAAGCTGGGCTGACTGAAAATCACAGTGATGGTAGAGACCGATTTCTTTCACCCAGATCAGCCTGCAGCCCTAGCCTAGGCTTCAGTCACACCTCTAGCAGGGAGGAAGCTGGCGGGCCCTGAACCAACCATCCAGGTAACTGCAGGTACATTTGACTGGCACAGACCGAAAAATCAGAGGTCTACCGGGCCAGATGCAATCATCTTGGACCTGCACTGCCTAGATTGCCACCCACACCTGCAGCTCCATCCCCGCCCTAGGCAGGGTAGAAAGGGGTGTGAAGCTTCATCAGTCTCTCTGGGCAACTATAGTCTGGCCTGTACGATTTGGATTATTACACACAGCTGTGGCTCTGTCCCTACCCCTGGCAAAGGAGAAAGTTGGGAGAAGCTTCATCGGTCCTTGGGGCAATAAGGGCAGCTTAAGCCTCCACAGCTTAGAGCACCAACTACATCCTTGGCTCTTACTACACAACCAGCAAGGGAGAAAGGGCAGGAAAGCCTTAAACTAAAGAGAAAAACTGCACCCAGAATAAATACTCTAGTAAGCCAGATGCGAAACCACCAACAAAAATTACAATCCATACCAAGAAACAGGAAGATATGGCCCAGTTAAAGGAAAAGATAAGCCTCCAGATGACATAAAGGAGTTGAGAAAACTAATCAGAGATGCTCAAACAAATCTCCTGAATAAAGTCAATGAGATGGCTAAAGAAACTAAGGATATTAAGAAGAAATTGGATGGACACAAAGAAGAATTTGAAATCATACATAGAAAAATAACAGATCTTATGGGAATGAAAGGTGCAATAAATGAGATTAAAAATACACCAGACTCACATAATAGCAGATTTGAGGAGGCAGAAGAAAGGATTGGTGAGCTTGAATAAATGGCCTCTGAAAGTGAACATACAAAAGAACAGATGAAGAAAAGAATGGAGAAACTTGAACAAGGTCTCAGGGAACTAAACAACAGTAAGAGATATGCAAACATGTATGTCATGTGTGTGTCAGAAGAAGAGAAGGGAAAAGGGGCAGAAGGAATATTTGAAGAAATAATGGTAGAAAATTTCCCAACCCTATTGCGGGACATAGATATCCATGTCCAAGAAGCACAACATAAACTCATCCAAAAATATCCAAATAAACCAACTCCCATTCACATACTAATCAGAATATCAAATGCCAAAGACTAAAAGAATTCTGAGAGCAGTAAGAGAAAAACAATTCATAACATATAAGGGATACCCAATATGATTAAGTGCCAATTTCTTAAAAGAAACCATGGAGGCAAGAAGACAGTGGCATGATATATTTAAGATACTGAAAGAGAAAAACTTCCATCCAAGAATCTTATATCCAGTAAGATTGTCTTTAGAAAATGAAGTTGAGTTTAGAATATTCACAAATAAACAGAAACTGAGAGAGTTTGTAACTAAGAGACCAGCCTTGCAGGAAATACTAAAGGGTGTGTTACAGTCTGAAAAGAAAAGACAGGAGAGAGAGGCTTGGAAGAGAGTCTACAAATGAAGATTATACAAGTAAACGTAATAAAAGTCTCAAAAAAATGGTGAAAATAAAATATGACAAATAAAACCCAAAAGCCAAAATGAATGAAATAAGAACTACCTTTACAGTAATAACATTGAACATTAATTGTTTAAACTCCCCAATCAAAAGACACAAACTGGTGGAATGTATAAGAAAATATGGGCCACCTGTATGCTGTCTGCAAAAGACCCAACCTAGACCCAAGGATATCAATAAATTTGAAGTAAAAGGCTGGAAAAAGATATTCCATGCATGCAGCAACCAAAAAAAAAAAAAAGCCAAACCAGCTATACTTATATCAGATGAAATAGACTATAAGAGATACTGTAAATGCACAATCTGAGGAGAAAGTCAGGGAAAAAATTCCATTTACAATAGCAACAAAAAGAATCAAATATTTAGGAATAAACTTAACAAACAACATAAAGCACTTGTATTCAGAAAACTACAATGCATTGTTAAAAGAAATAAAAAAAGACCTAAATAATTGGAAGAACATTCCATGCTTATGGATTGGAAGACTAAATATCAGTAATATGTCAATTTTACCCAAATTGATACACAGATTCAATGCAATCCTGGTAAAAATTCCACCAGCATTTTTAAAATAAATGGAAAACATCATTATCAAATTTATTTGGAAGGGTAAGTGGTCCCAAATAGCCAGAAACATCTTAAAAAGGAAAAGCAAAGTTGGAAGACTCTTGCTTCCCTACTTTAAATCATATTACCCAGCTACAGTGGTAAAATGAGCATGGTACTGGTATAGAGACAGACACATAGACCAATGGAACCAAACTGATGGTTCAGAAACAGTTCCTTACATCTATGGTAAAGTGACTTTTGACAAGCCTGTCAAAACCCCCAGCTCGGGTAGAATAGTCCATTCAACAAAAGATGCTGAAAGAGCTGGATATCCATAACCAAAAGAAAGAAAGAGCACCCCTCTCTCACACCTTATAAAAAAATTTACTCAAAATGGATCAAAAACTTAAATATAAAAGCAAGAGCCATAAAGCTTTTGGAAGAAAATGCAGGAAAACAACTTCAAGACCTGGTGGTAGGTGGTAGATTCTTAAAGGAGGTAAGAGGAAGACTGAGATGGACTACTGAGGCTTAATGTATGTAGAAGTTTTAATTAACTTTACTGTAAAAGTGTGGAAATGTATAGAGTTGATGGTAATACATTATAGTGAGAATAATAAAAAGTAATGTGACTGGAAAGTGTAGTCTGGGGATGTAAATGTCAATTGAAAGAGAGCTAGAGAATAATCTAGGGGCTGAATAACAGTGAAACCAGAGGTGGATGAGAATTGTGGTTGATGGTACAGATGCAAGAGTGTCCTTCTGTGAGCTAGAGCAGAAGTATGACACTACTGCAGGGTGCTAGGAATGTAGAGAAGACCTATGGACTGTGGTTAGCAGCAATACTATCATATTCGTGCATCTATGCCAAAGATGTACTGTGTTGATAATGGAGGAGTATGGGAAAAGTGTGCCAAATGTTTGCTTTGGACCACGGTCAGTAGTAATAGTCTGATGATATTATCTCATAATCTGTAACAAATGTTCTACCATGGTGTGGTGTTCTGATAGAGGGGTGTTATATGGGAATTCTGCACATGTGCATGATTGTTTTGTAAGCTCACAACTTCTGTAATAAAAATATACTTGGGGGGCAGAGGTGGCTCAAATGGTTGGGTGTCCATTTCCCATATAGAGGGACCTGGGTTCAAACCCCGGGATCTCCCAGTAAAATAAAGAAAAATATAGAAGATGTGTGGGGGCACCATCAGGCCCTGCAAGTGGGTGAACCCCCAGGCCCCATGAGCAGGTGAGTCGCCAGGCCCCGACGAACCACGCAGCAAGATGATGATGTAACAGGAGAGAGACACAGGACACGGCCAAGACAAGACGTGCTGAAAAAACAGGAACTAAGGTGGCGCAGGTGGTAAGACACCTCTCTCCCTCATTGGAGGTTCCTATGATCGAATCCTGGTGAAGATAGGAGAAGGATGCGAGGAGAGGGCAGGAAACAGACACAGAGAATTGCCCAATGAATGGACACAAAACAGCAAAAATGGGGGGACGGGGGTTTAAAATGAATTTTTTAAAAGTAAATAAATAAATCATATATATGTGTGTGTGTGTTGGGGGAAAAATACACCAAATGTATGATTTAGACTACAGTTATTAGTAAGATTTTGATGATATTCTTTCATAATTTGTAACAAACGTCTCACAACAATGCAAAGTGTTGGTAATAGATTGATGTATGGGACCCCTGTATGATGTTATGCATGTTTGCTTTGTAAGTTCACAACTTTTACTATACACTTATTGTTTATGTATGCTCACATTTAAATGATATAAAAATAAATTATAATAGGGTGGGTGGCTTGGGGGAAAAATACACCAAATGTAAGATACTTCAGTTAGTAGTAATATTTTGAGGATGCTCTTTCATCGTTAGTTTAAAAAGTTTCACAACAATGCAAGGTATTGGTGGTAGGGTGAGGTATAGGAGCCCTGTATGATGTTATGTATATTTGCTTTGTAAGTACACAACTAATATTATACTATACACTTATTGTTTATGTATGTTTATGCATGAGTGAAATACTTCAATAAATTAAAATATATATATATGTACCCTCTATTTGCTGTCTACAAAAGACTCACCTCGGATGTAAGGACACAACCAGGTTAAAAGTGAAAGTTTAGAAAAGGATATTCCTTGCAAATAGTAACCAATAAAGAGCTGGAGTAGCGATACTAACATTGGACAAAATAGATTTTAAATGCAAAACTGTTATAAAGGATGAAGGTAATTATACATTAATAAAAGGGGCAATTCACTATGAAGAAATAACTATTCTAAATATTTATACACCTAACCTGAGTATCCCAAGATACATGAGGCACACACTGGCAAAACTGAAGGGAGAAATAGATATCTCTAATAATTGTTGGAGACGTCAATACATCACTCTCACTATTGGATAGAACACCTGGACAGATGATAAATAAAGAAACAGAGAGCTTGAATACTATTATAAATGAGCTAGACCTAACAGACATCTATAGAGCATCGCACCCCAAAAGAGCAGGCTATACACTCTTTTCAAGCTTTCATGATGCTTCTCCAGGCTATACCAAATGTTGGGTCACAAGACAAGATTCAATAAATTTAAAAAGATTAAAATCATACTAAACACATACTCTGATCATAGCAGAATGAAGCTAGAAATCAATAATGGATGGAAAAAAGGAAAATTCATAAATATATGGAGATTAATAACACAGTCTTAAATAATCAGTGAGTCAAAGAAGAAATTGACAGAGAATTCAGCAAGTATCTTGAGATGAATGAGAATGGAAACAAAACACATCAAAACCTATGGGACACTGCAAAGCATGCTGAGAGGGAAATTTATAGATTTCTATGCTTATATTTAAAAAGAAGAAAGAGCTAAAATTCAAGATCTAACTGCACACCTGGAAGAACCAGAAAAAGAACAGCAAACTAATCCCAAACCAAGTGAAAGAAAGAAATAGTAAAAAATCATAGCAGAAATAAATGAAATCAAGTACCAAAAATCAATAGAGAGAATCAACAAAAGCAAACTTGGTTCTTTGAGAAGATCAAGAAAATCAACATATACTTAGCTAGGCAGGCAAAAAGAAAGAGAAGACACAAATAAACAATATCAGAAATGAGAGGGGGGACATTATCACTGACCCTGCAGAAATAAGAGAGATCATAAGAGAATACTATGAACAACTCTATGCCAAAAAACTAGAAAATGTAGACGAGATGGAAAAATTCCTAGAAACACACAAACCACCTACACTTACCCTAGAAGAAATAGATGACCTTAAAAAACCAATCACAAGTGAAGAAACTGAAACAGTCATCAAAAATGGCCCAAAGATGAAGGCCCAGGACCAGATGGCTTCACTGGTGAATTCTTCCAATCATTCAAAGTCAATCTAATACCAATCTTGATCAAGATCTTCCAAAAATTTCAACAAGAAAGATTGCTACCAAACTCATCCTATGAAGCCAACATCACCCTAATACCAAAACCAGATAAAGATACTATGAAAAAAGAAAATTACACAAAAATTTCTCTAATGAATATAGATTCAAAAGGCCTCAACAAAATACTTGCAAATCAAATCCAAAAGCACATTAAAATAATTATACACCATAACCAAGTGTGTTTTATCTCAGGTCGGCAAGGTTTTTAAATGCAAAAAAATCAATTAGTGTAATAAACCACACTAATAAATTGAAGATGAAGCAACATATGATCCTCTCCATTGATGCAGAAAAGGCATTTTGACAAAATACAACATCCTTTCTTAATAAAAACACTCTGAAAGATAGGAACAAAAAGAAATTTTCTCATGTAGAAAAAATGCACAACAAATATTGTACTCAACAGTGAAAGACTGAAAGCTTTCAACTCAGATCAGGAATAAGAAAAGGATGCCCGCTGTCACCACTGCTATTCAATATTGTGCTAGAAGTTCTAAGTAGAGCAAGCAGGCTAGATAAAGAAATAAAAGGCACACAAATAGGAAAAGAAGAAGTAAAACTTGCACTATTCACTGGTGATATTATCCTATATCTAGATAATCCTGAAAAATCCACAACAAAGCTGCTAGAACTAATAGACACAGTGGCAGGATACAAGATAGATATGCAAAAATCAATAGCATTTCTATACATTAATGTGAAATCTTAGAATAAACCAGAAAAAAGTTCCACTTATAACAGCAACTAAAAGTATCAAATATTTAGAAATAAACTTATCCAAGGACGTAAAGGGCATGTGTTCAGAAAACTAAAGCACATTTCTAAAAGAAACTGAAGAATACTTAAATAAATGGAAGGACATCCGTGTTCATGGATTGGAAGCCTAAATATCATTAAGATTTCAGTTCTACCTAAATTGATTTACAGATTCAGTGCAATCGCAATAAAAATCCCAACAGCTTTTTCTGCAGAAATGGAAATGCCAATTCTCAGATTTATTTGGAAGGGTAAAGGGCACCATATAGCCAAAAATGTCTTTAAAAAGAAGAACAAAATTGGAGGACTCTCACTTCCTGACTTTAAACATATTATTTAGCGACAGTGGTAAAAACAGCTTTGTACTGGCATAAAGACAGACAGATTGACCAACAGAATCGAATTGAGAATTCAGAAATAGATGCTCACATCTTTGTCACGTGATTTTTGAAAAGGCTGGTCAAGCCCTACCTAGGTAGACCATAACAGTCATTCAAAAAATGGCGCTAGGAGAACTGGATAGTCATAACCAAAAAATGAAAGAGGAACCCTCTCTCACACACTTTGTACAAAAATTAACTGAAAATGGATCAAGGACCTAAATATAAATGTGACAAAGATAAAACCCCTAGACAAACATGTAGGAAAACATCTTCAAGGTGTTGTAGTAGGCCATAGTTTCATAAACATTATACCCAATACATGAACAACAAAAGAAAAATAGATAAATGGGACCTCCTCAAAATTGAACAGTTTTGCACCTTAAAGGACTTTGTCAAAAGGGTGAAAAAGCATCCAACTCAATGGGAGAAAATATTTGGAATCACATATCCGATAAGGATTTAATATCCATGATCTAGAAAGAGATCATACAACTCAACAACAAAAAGACAAACTACTGAATTAAAAAATGGACAAAAGACAATTGTCCAAAGAAGAAATACAAATGGTGAAACAAACACATGAAAATATGTTCAACATCACTAGCAATTAGGGAAATGCAAATCAAAACTACAATGAGATATCATTTCACACCTATTAAATTGACCACTATTAAAATCAGAAAACTATAACTGTTGGAGAGGATGTGGAGAGATAAGAAAGATTATTCTTTTTGGTGGGAATGTAGAATGGTACAGTCACTGTGGAGAACTGTTTGGCAGTTCTTAAGGAAGTTGAATATAGACTTGCCATATGACCCAGAAATACCACTACAGGGTATATACCCAGGAGAACAGAGAGCAGTGACATGAGCAGTCATCTGCACACTGACGTTCATAGCGGCATTATTCACAATTGCCAAAAGTTGGAAACAACCCTGGTGTCCATCAACTGATGAATGGATAAACAAACTACAGTGTATACACACGATGGAATATTATGTAGCAGTAAGAAGAAATGAAGTCGTAAAGCATATGACAATATTAATGAACCTGGAGAACATTATGTTGAGCAAAGCAAGCCAGACGCAAAAGGACAAATACTGTATGAGTCTGCTATCAGAACTAAATATATTGTGTAAATTCATGGAGTTAATAATTAGAATAGATTTCCTTCTAATAATAGATGTAACATGGGACTGTAAAACATAATGAAACCTCATGTGAAATACAAATATGAGTGGTATTGTATATATAAGACTGTTTTTACAAAATATAAATACAAATAATCTAGAGAGATGGAAACAGAATAGCAGCTATGTATGGGAGGGGAAGAGAGATTGAGAGGTGATGAGTTTTGTTTGTTTGTTTTTTATTTATTATTATTGTTGGAATAATGAAAATGCTCTGAAAATGATTGAAATGATGAATGAACAACTAGGAGATTATACTGAATACCAATAATGGTACACTTTGGGTGAATTTATGCTTTATTAATATGTGTCAATAAAATTTATTTGTTTAAAAAAATGTCAAAAAATGAGGAAATATTATGGCATTCTCAGATAAACAAAAGCTGAGGGATTTCATCACCACTAAACCTGCCCTACAAGCAAAGCTAAAGGGAGTTTTTTCAGACTGAAAGGAAAGGACACTAAACAGTGGTTCAAAGTGGCATAAAGAAATAAAGACATGCAATGAAGGTAACCATCTGGGCATTTATAAATGCCAGTATTATTGTATTGTATTGTTTGGTATGTAACTCTACTTCTTACTTTCTACCAGTGCTAAAATGCAAATGGAAAAAAGTAATGATAAATCTAGGCTTTTTGATATACAATGAACAAAGATTGAAGTAATACCAAGTACAAAAAAAAAAAAAAAATCATGGGTGATAGAGGAATATAGGTAAAGTAAATGTGCCTGCTATTGAAGTTAAGTTGGTACAATTAAAATAGGATTATTATAAATTTGGAATGTTAAATTTTAAACCCATGGTAACCATAAGGAAAACAAAAATAAAATGTATCTATATTAATGAGAAGGCACTCAATATGGTACAACACAAGAAAGTAAATAAATATACAAGCAGGCTTTAATTGAAGTGAGAGACAAAAGTGGTATAAGACTTACAATGACTGAATAGCAAAAGGGCAGAAAATTCCTGTATTGTCAGTAGAGACTTTAAATGTAAATAGATTAAACTCTCCAGTCAAAAGTCAGAGATGGGCAGAATGGGTAAAAAAAAAATAATAATAAAAAAAAAAGCATGACCCATTTATATGCTGTCTGCAAGAGACTCACCTTACAGTCAAAGATACAAATAGTTTGAGGGTGAAAGGATAGCAAAAAATATACCATGCAAGAAGTAACCAAAAGAGAGCTGGGGTGCCTATACTAATGTCAGATAAAGTAGACTTTAAGTCAAAAACAGTTATGAAGGACAATGATGGTCATTACATACTGATAAAATTCAACAAGAAGATATAACAATTATAAATATATATGCACCTAATGACATAGCCCAAAATATATGAAGCAAATACTAGCATATTGGAATGGAGAAATAGACGGTTCAACATTAATAGTAGGAGACTTCAATACACCACTCTCAACAATGCATAGAACACTAAAGTAAATAGACTAACAGACTTATAGAGAGCCTTGTACACAATGAAAACAGTGCACTTCTCAAGTGCACATGGATCGTTCTCCAGGATAGACCATATTTGGGGTCACAAAACAAGTCCCAATAAATTAAACACTACTGATATCATACAATATGTATTCTATGACCACAACAGAATGAAGATAGAAATCAATAACAGAAGGAAAATGGAAAATTCACAAATACGTGGAAATTAAACAACATACTCTCTTTTTTTTAGATTTTATTTATTTCTTCCCCCCACCCCATTATTTGTGCTCGCTGTCTGCTCTCTGTCCATTCATTGTGCACTCTCTGTGTCTCTCATCTTCTCTTTAGGAGGCACCAGGAACCGAACATGGGATCTCTGATGTGGGAGAGAGGTGCTCAATTGCTCGAGCCACCTCCGCTCCCTGCTTTGTTGTGTTTCTCCTTCTATTTCTTCTTCGTGTCTCCTTGTTGCATCATCTTGCTGAGTCAGCTCACCATTTCAGCCAGTCATGCCAACCCATTGGGTCAGCTTGCTGTCTTGCTCAACTTCTCTAAGAAGCACCGGGAACTGAACCTGGGACCTCCCTTGTAGTAGGCAGACACCCAAATGCTTAGCCACATCTGCTTCCCAACAATAAACTCTTAAAAAAACAATTGGTTAAAGAGGAAATCAGAAGCGAATTTAGGATATATCTTTAGGTGAGTAAAATGAAAATACAACATAACAAAACTTACGGTACACAGCAAAGCAATGCTGAGAAGGAAATTTATAGCTCTAAATGCTTATATTTAAAAAGAATAACGACTTCAAATCAGAGCTTTAACTTCAAAACTGGAAGAAAAACAAACAGAAACAAGAATAAACTTAACCCAAAATGAGCAGAAGGAAGGATATAACAAGGATTGGAGAGGAGAGAAATGAAATAGAAAACAAAAAATCAGTAGAGAGAATCAACAAAACAAAAAGTTGGCCTTTTATGCAAAATCCTCAACAAAATACTGGAAAACTAAATCAAACAGCATATGAAAAGAAATATACACCATAATCAAGTGGGATTTATTTAATTAAACCAAGGTTAAATTAAGAAAATCAATTACTGTGATACACCACTTTAAAAGAATGAAGGAAAAATAAACACATGATCATTTTAATTGATGCAAAAAAGACATTTGACTAAATAGAGCACCTTTCTTGATAAAGAACACTTAGAACACTAGGAATGAAAGGAAACTTCCTCAACATGATAAAGTACATACAGTCATACGTTGGTACACAACTCCTTTGAAACTCGTCGAATTTGGTACTTTATGTATTTTGACGCGAAAATTTTGCCCCGGTACTCGTTCTTTGGTACTCTATGCTCAAGCTAGAATTTGTGGGTGTTGGTTGCCTCGTGACTCACTACCCTTTCTAGCTGAAACAAAGGGTCTCATGTTAGTCACGCAATAGCTCTTGCCCTGTGCACAGACTGCTCTGGTTTTATCTTAGCTTCTGTGGTCATTTTGTGTATTTTTGCTATTTTTTTTTCTTTCTCATCATGGGTCCTAAGAAAATGAGCAGTGACAGTGCTGAGCAGAAAAGAAAATTTCTTCACATCACCATTGCACAAAGAAAAGACATAACAGGTAAATATGAGAGCAGTATTCACACTATTGATCTTGCTAGGCAATACGGTATGCCTAGAACAACGGTCTCCACCATCATTACGAATAAAGATGTGATTTAAAAAGGGTGATGTTGTGAAAGAGTTAAAGCAGTAACAAGGCAGCATTTCCAAACACTCAAGGAAGTTGAAAAGCTGTTATAAATTTGGGTGAATGAGAAGCAGTTATTGGACAACAGTGTATTAGAAGCCATGATATGTGAAAAAAGAAAGTGTTGCATGCCGATCTTTTGAAAAACAAACCAGAACCTATTGATGAGAGTGTTGACGTTTTTAAGGCCAGCCACAGCTGGTTTGATAATTTTAAAAAGAGGACCGGCATCCATAGTGTCATGAGGCATGGCGAGACCGCGAGGGCTAATAAAAAGGCTGCTGATTAATTCATCAGAGAATTTCAAGACTATGAAGAGGCTGAGGGTTTATTCCCCACCAAGTTTTTAACTATGATGAAACGGGAGTTTTTTGGGAAAAAATGCTCAGTAAAACCTACATGACAAAAGAGGAGAAGGCATTATCAGGCCACAAACCAGTGAAGGACAGGCTCACTCTATTGTTATGTGGGAATGCTAGTGAGGACTTAAAACTCAAGCCTCCACTAGTCTATCATAGTGAAAACCCATGAGTTTTCAAGAAGCATAACATCATAAAAAGCAAACTCTATCTGATGTGGAGGGCAAATAGGCTTAGGTTACGAGGAAATTTTTCACTGAGTGGATAAATGAAGTGTTTGGTCCCTCAGTGAAAAAAATATTTGGAGAAAGATTTGCCTCTGAAAGCTCTCCTACTTTTGGGCAATGTGCCTGCCCACCCTCCAGGCTTGGAGGATGACTCACTGGAGTAGTTCAGCTTCATCACTGTAAGGTTTCTGCCCTCAACACTGTTCCTCTCATCCAGCCCATGGACCGGCAGGTTATTTCAAACTTCAAAAAGCTTTACACAAAGGTTCTTTTCCAGAGGTGCTTTGAGATCACCTCTGACACCCAGTTGACCCTCACAGAATTCTGGAAGGAGCATTTCAATATCCTGCACTGCCTTAACCTTATTGATAAGGCCTGGAAGGAAGTCTCTTACAGGATGATGAATTCAGCATGGAAGAATTTGTGGCCAGAAGCTGTAACTCAGAAAGACTTGGAAGGGTTTGAGGCTGACCCCAGCCTGCAGGTTATTGTAACTTTGGGCCAATCCATGGGTCTGGAGGTCGATGCTGCTGATGTTGAGGAGTTAGTGGAGGAGCATCGTGAAGAGCTCAGCACTGGGGAGCTGCAGGATCTACAGAAGAAGCAGCAACAAAAGGTGGCTGAGGAGATTTCTTCAGGTGAGGAGGGGATAGGGGAAGATGTCCCCAGTTCCAGGATAAAAGAAATGTGTGCAAATTGGGCAGTTCAAAACTTTGTGGAGAAGTACCATATGGACAAGCAGAAATGTGAATTTATTGGCAAAAATAAATGTCACACTTTCAAGGAATTCTGGAAAGAAGACAGAAGCAGTCCTCATTGGATAAGTTTTCAGTGAAGGTGACAAAGAGTGTGTCAGAGCCTGTGGTGCAAGTTGGAAAAAGGCAGAAAAGAAAAAGAACACCTGAAGTGCAAGTGCCCGATGTTTCCTTGGAGGGGGGCTCTCCTTCCAAGCAACACTCCACATAACCTCTCCTCCTCACCACTCTCCTCCACCATCCCATTAGGCCATGGACTCTTCTCAGTACAGGAAAAGTGAAGTTTTTATTTTATTTAATCTAAGTATTTATTAATTTTTAGGTTTATTTCTTACGTAAAGTAATGATATACAGCCCTATCTTTTGATATATTGCCTTAAAAATATGCATTGTCTTTGGTTTGGGAATGCATTAAATTTATTTACATTATTTCTTATGGGAAAAATTTGTTTAGTACTCATCACTCTTTGGTACTCATCCCAGAACCAATTAACGATGAGTACTGAGGTACCACTGTATATGAAAAGTCCAAAGCTAGCATCCTACTTAATGGTGAAAGACAAAAAACTTTACATGTATGATCAGGAACAAGACAAGGATGCCCACTGTCACCACTCTTATTAAGCTTTTTATTGGAACTTCTTGCCAGTGCAATTAGGCAAGGAAAAGAAATAAAATGCATAAAAATTGGAAAGGAAGAAGAAAAAATTTCCCTACTTGCAGAGGATATGATCCTATATACAGAAAATCCTGAAAATCCCACAACAAATTTCCTAGAGCTAATAAACAAATTCAGCAAAGTGGTGGGGTATAAGATCAGCACACAAAAATCTGTAGTGTTTCTATACATGATCAATGAATAATTACAAGAGAAATTTTTAAAAATTCCATTCACTATAGCAACTAAAAGAATCACATATATAGGCATAAATCTAACCAAGGGTGCAAAGGACTTGTACACAGAAAACTACAAAACATTGCTAAAAGGAATTAAAGAAGACCTAAATAAATGGAAGGAGATTCTGTGTCCATGATTTGGAAGACTAAAAATCATTAAAATGTCAGTGCTACCAAAACTAATTTAGAGATTCAATGCAATCCCAAACAAAATTCCAAAAATCTTCTTTGCAGAAATAGAAAGTCTCATCATCAAAATTATATTTGAAAGGTAAGAGGCCCCAAATAGTTAAAGCCATCTTGAAAAAAGAAGAATGAAGTTGGAAGACTCACACTTCTTGATCTTAAAACTTATTACAAAGCCAAAGCAATCACAACAATGTGTTACTGACATAAGAAGAGACATATAGACCAATGGAACAGAATTGGGAGGTCAAAATCAACCCTCACATTTATGGCCAACTGAAATTTGACAAGGTGGCAAAGATCACTCAATTGGGAAAGAGTAGCCTCTTCAACAAATGGTGCTGGGAAAACTGGATCTTCGTTTTCAAAAGAAAAGGAGCACACCTACCTCACACCATATACAGAAATAAACTCAGAATGTATTAAAAAAAAAACTAAATATTAGTGTGAGAACTTTCAAACTCTAGAAGAAAACATACTGAAGCATCTACAGGACCTCATGTTAGGCAATGGTTTCTTAGACATTACACCAAAAGCACAAACAACAAAATGAAATAAATAGGACCTCATCAAAATTAAAAACTTTTAAGTCTCAAAGGACTTTATCATGAAAGTAAAATGACAGACTACACATTGGGAGAAAATATTTGGAAACCACATATCTGATAAAGGTTTAATATCCAGAATACATAAAGAAATCTTCCATCTTAACAATAAAAGGACAAACAGTCCAATTTAAAAATGGGCAAAAGACTTGAACAGACAGATGTCCAAAGAAGATATACACATGGCCAGAAAGTACATGAAAAGATGGTCAATATCATTAGCCATCAGGGAAATGCAAATCAAAACCAGAATGAGATACCATTGCACACCCATTAAAATGGCAGCTATAAAAAAGAAATGGAAAATAACAAGTGTTGGAGAGGATGCTTATAAATAATCTTATTTATACTCATTCATTGCTGGTGGCAATATAAAATGGTGCAGCTGCTGTGAAGACAGTTTGGCAGTTCCTCAGAAAGCTAAGTACATAACCACCATATGACCCAGCAATCCGATTACAAGGTATATACCCAAAAGAATTGAAAGCAGGGCCTCGAACAGATGTTTGCACACCAATGTTAACAGCAGCATTAATTGCTATTTTCAAAAGAGAGAAGCCACCCAAGTGTCCATCAACCTATGACTAGATAAATAAAATGTGCTATATATTTAAAGGAATATTATTCAGCCATAAAAAGGAATGAAGACCTGATACATGCGACAACATGGAAGGACCTTGAAGACCTCATGTTGAGTGAAATAAGCCAGACACAAAAGTACAAATATTGCGTGATCTCACTGATTTGAAACAATTAGAATAAGCAAACTCATTTAATCAGAAACCAGATTATAGATTACAGGGGATGTGTTGGGGATAGGGAATGAGAAATTAAGGCTTAAACTGTACAAAGTTCCTATTTGGAGGGATGGAAATGTTTTAGTAATGGTTAGCAACACACTGTGAATGTAATAACATCACTGAAATATATATCTTGAGTGAAATTAAAAGAGGAAATATTAGATTGCATATATGGTAACAGAATTAAAGGTTGTTTTTTTTAACTCCATGGTACTACACTACACAAAGAGAGAATCCTAAATTGAACCATAGAATTTAGTTAACAGTATAATAAACAATGAGTTATCATCAGTTTTAACAAATATTCCAACCCAATGCTTGGTGTTGGTGGTGGGGTGTTGTATGGGAATCCTATATTTTATTCATGATTGTTCTGTAAATCCACAACTTCTCTAATAAAGAAAAAGAAAATAAATACAAATAATGAAGCATAAAAATGGATTAATTATACTTTGTCAAAATTGAAACAAGTGAAAAACTTGTCCAATTCATAAGGTTTCAAAAATGGAAAAAACAAGGCACAAACTGAGAGCAAGTATTTGCAAATCATCTGTCTGATCGAGGTTGCATAAATCTATAAAGAACTCTTACAACTCAATAATAAAACAATCCACTCAATGGAAAAGTAGACAAAATATATTAATAATTTACATAAGCAATTATAATAATGGACTGTTAATACAATAAAAGATACTCTATTATTAGCCATAAGGAACTTGCAAATTAGAACCACGTGATACAGCAACTGGCTAAAATTTAAAAGATTGTTAATGCCGAGCATTTACAGACATTTGGAACAACTCTAACTCTGATGCACAGGTAGCAGGAAGACAAAGTGCTACAACCACTTTGAAAGCCTGTTCGGCAGTATCCTAAAGGTCGACAAAGCTCCTACCATATGCTCAGTAATTCCATTCCTAGGTGAATGAAAACATATATTCACACAAAGGCCTAGGTGCAAATGCTGAAAATCTCTTTATTTATACAATGGAATATTACTCTGCACTAAATAGGAAGAAACGCTTGATACACAAAATAACATCAAAGAATCTCAAAAGTAGCTTGCTCAAAGATTCCAGGCACAGAAGAGAACATATTGTATGATGTTGTTTATACGAAATTCTAGAAAATGCTAACTAACCTATTGTCGCAGAAAAGAGGCAACGGGCAGAGGGAGGAATAGACCAGAAAGAGACAGGAGAGGGAAATGCTCTGATTCTTGACTGTGCTGGTTTCACAGATTAAACACCTTCAAAACTTCTCAGACAGTACACTTTAAATGAATGCAGCTAAGTGTGAATAATTCATACTTCAATAAAGTCGTTTCTGAAAAGAAGGAAGATTAGTAGAAAAGAGCTTGTGATTTCCAGACTTAAATGAAAACGGAAATATTTACAAGGTGAAATTAGAGAAAAAATAAAGCATAAATATAATTTCTTTTATAGGAATATGACAAGGTGAAAAGCATTCAAACATAAATTGCATCAAGATAAACTTCTATAGGGGAAGTGGGATGAAAATAGCGATAAAGAGAGAAAGAGGAATGATGCATAATATTTAGCTGTTAAATATGAGCTTAATGGATATTTTTAATGATATACAATGATTGTAGACATTGAATTGCTACAGTATCTGGATCCCTTTGGAAGCTTTTTTGAAGAGTAACAAAATAGATTTCAATCAACTACACTGGAATGAAAATATTTTATATGAAACCTTTAATAGGAGGAAAGAAGTACGTAATTTTTTATAATTCTTTGGGAAATATTGGTTTAAAATTTGAAGACCACAGCCTAATTCTAAAGTAATGTATTTTATTTGCAGCCTCCTTCTTCAGATTGGTGTTTTAGGCAGTTTTCAGTGCTCAAGGAGGCAGTGTTAATTATACATAAGGATATATAAACCTATATTAAATAACCACACATTAGTTATATATTTTACGTTACATGTAAAATAAAAAATGTGAAATCGTTAATTAATAAATGTAACACTGCCAGATAGAAATTTTTGTTTTATTCAATGATATATGCCAAGAACCTGGGACATTGCCTAGTATTTATTATTTGTTTAATAAAAATGTGTTAATAAATTGAATGAATGTTATTAAATATGACATCAGGGAAGATTAAATGCTTGTTTAGTATAGCATACTACAAAGCAATTCAGATTTTATCTACAAAATTTCTGAGTGAATAATTATTTAAAAAACATAATGTTAATTTTGAATGCCTTCCAGTCAGGAGAGTATGATGAATATTGCCAAAATCTGGACTGCTGCAGTAACAATACCAAAATCTCAAAGGCTGTAGATTTCCCATGAGCCTGTTCCCACTGGCTTCTCATTTAAGCTTCTCCCAATCTGGGACATGCTATTTTTGTGTTAAACGCAGAAGCAACAGAAAAAAGCAGTGGAAAATTGCAATGCTTCTAGAATTTTGTGCTGAAACATAGCATGCTACACCTGCTCACGTGCAGTTGTTTGAAGGTAATCACATGATCACATGGCCAAACCCAAAATCAAAGGTGCATGAAAACGTGCTCCATCTGACAGAAAAACGAGAATGAATAACTGTGAGCAATGATACAACCTATTTCAGGGATATCCTTAGCTGAAGACCCAGCACACCTAGGATTGAGGCCAGTGCATCTTCTTACCTATGCAATTGTCAGATGGGCACTGCAAATACTTGCCTCACTTTTCTGTGCTTTCCTAGATGATCCACTTGCCCTCTGATTTATCTGCATTTTTTCTTTGACATAAATTACTAACTTCAAAAGGCTATAATCATATTATTGGTCCAGGAGTCTTTCTGCCTTTTCAGACTGACTTACGATATCTCCTCTCTGATCCTGTACGTGCTGATTTATGACCAGAGGACAATATTAATTCCAAGATATTGGATGTTGCTAATATTTCTCCTTTTCACCTATCAGGTTGAATTTAACTCAAATAAGTGAAGCAGAAAAATACCTTTTCTGAAAAACCGTATGTAACTAACTGCTCAGCGTCAACTTTAAAACTCAGACAATTATGGTGTATACCTCATACTCTGCCCCACCAATCCCTGCTTACATTGGTTTCCCTTCCTGGAAGGCTCTTTTCTTCAATTTCTAAGCCACATTTCAAATGTTAAGCTACACGTGAAGTCTTCTGATTCACTGGCATAATGGTTTATGTACTTTGCTCATGGCACTTACCACTTCTCATCTTTTATTCCATTACTTCTTTCCACCTGATTGTAAATCCCTTTGAATCAAGAAACATGCTTTTCTTTTTTTCCTTTTAATTGTTGCCTTGCGTTAACCCTTAACAGAGTACCTGTATAGCATAGAGTTTAAGATTATAAATTCTGTCATTGGACTGCCTCAGTTCAAATCTTCACTCTACTGTTCTTTGTGTGAAACTTCAGGTAACTTTTCTGACTATCTAGTACCTGTTTCCTTCTCACAAAAATATAGGTAATTATAGTACCTAACCCTAATAAATGAATTCCTTTATACAGGTAAATTCAGTTGAAACAGTGACCAGTATGGGGTAAAAGCTCAATTATTGTTAATTTTTTTTTATTGCAGTTTGTGAATACTCAACAAAATTTATTTGTCAACAAGTATGCAAAATCCAAACCTTTAAGTTTTTTATTAGGAAAATTTCAGATACATACAAAAATGGAATAGACTTATGAACTGTCCCATGTTGCCAACATTTTTCAAGATAGTGACATATATGTTTCATATACCACACTGTTTTCCCGTAAAGTATTCTAAAGTAAATCTCAGATATTATGGTTTCAATTAGGGACACTTTTTAAAAGCTAAATCATAAAATGGATGAATTAAAATGTTTACTGAGTAACAAGTTCTTGGAAGAAATTTGAGAATATTATCAAATCACTTTTCTCTCAGTTATCTGATAATATTAGGGGAAAATAGGTTTGCCTCAGTTATTTTGACAATTTTCATTCCACATTGACACATTTAGACTATAATTAATGTTATAAATCTCACCAATTTTAAAAATAATCATGAAAAAGAAAATAGCAGGTGATATTAGTTGAAAATCTTATAGTTTTTTCTAATTCTAATTCTTTGCATTTAATAAGTATAACTGTTATTTAGTAATATATGTTATCTAAATACAAAGTGAGAAAATACAAGACAGATTCAGACTGAGCTACATACAGATACACACACAAATAGAACGCACAAACACACCCCAGGTTAAACCTTGCTAGATTATAATGTCTTTGAAAGCAGACATGATGCTTCTTTACATCTTTCATAGCATCTAGTATATTATTATTAAATTAATCATAATATATTAGGGGTTGAATGCTGGAGAATTTAGATATTTTGCTGCTCACTAAATGTGATATATTAAGACATCCGGCTTAATGATTTTTAGTGTAAGATCAGATTTGTTTTGGTTAAAGTACTTCTTAAGTTATGGATGTTGATCATTTGAGAGTTATTGCTATAACATTGATTGTTCTGTCTACCAGTAATTATTTATCCTGAATTCTTCTTCAAAATCTCTTAAAAATTGGAGAACCTAAATGAGTATTGTCTGTACCATTCACTAAATAGCAAGCAGCAGTAAAATTATATAATACTCACTTATTTCGTGATTTTTAGAATGATTTATGGAACTTATGGGGAAAGACATATCCTAACAATGCATTGGATTTGAGGGTTTTTCTTAATGTTTTCTTAAAATGTAATTTAGTTAAAATAATAAAATTAACTATATACTTTCAATAGATAGGAAAAAAATTTATATGTTGTAAACAATATATTTCAAATATATGTATATATAAACAAAAATGAATGTGTGTAATATTGTTGGGTAATCAACTCTGTCCTAAATATTATATTTTTTAAAATGAATCCAGATATACAATAGTTGATTTATTTTTTAAAAGGTATAGGTGCACATAGGACCAATTTTAAGTGTGAAACTCTGGGGCAGAGCAGTTGAAAGACACCTGAAAGTTGAAAATGATAAAGTGGAAAATAAATCATTAACTTTGTGATTAATCAATGCTCCTTTCCATAAGTCATCAGCTTTTTCAAAAGATCACACTTCTTTAATTGGTTGGTTACAGGTTTCTTAAATCAACACACAACAGGGGGTTAGGCTAACAGTTCTATTTATTTTGTACTATAATCTGCTTACGCACATATGACTGATAGCTCAGTATAAATACTGTATCTCAGGTCATGCTAGATCAGGAATTGCCCCTATTTTTCTTACCTGGAGGCAGGGGTGAATGGTAGACGTATTTAACTTTGACTGAACAGTGAAGTCAATTCTTTCTGCCTTCGAACTGAAAAAACTCTGAACAACTGATTACTCACTGAAAAATCTTTTGAACTACTTTGAAGTTAACCACTATCATCAAAATGTTTTGTGGGGATTATGTAAGTATAATGGTTATTTCTGTAAAACTTTCTAGTGTTTTGAGATTTGATCCTTAATTATAAAATCTCATTAGTTTTATTTGACGTTTCAACAGGAAATGTTCTGTGTTTCAGTTTTTTTCTATTAAGTTTTTAATTAGTAGGTGTTCAAATAAAATTAAGCTGAGTTAAATTTACACATTCTCAAATCCTTACTAATTTTTAAATAAGGTACCCTTCCATAGAGGCAATTTAATTACCGCTACTTTGAAAAGTAAAGTAACGAAGTTATATTTGAGGAATTATGTAATTATAAGGTTTGCTTGATTTCCAAACATGGTTCTTACTATTAAAAACTAAATATAAATTTAATTATTAATTTGTATTTTAAAATCCAAGCTCTCTTCAGAGAACACAGTTTATTTTTGAATAATTATCTGTTGAATTTAAGCAATGTTTAAGTCATTTTAGTCATTTGATTTTTTTCCTTGCCTGAATCATCTCAATCCAATTGCTCTAATACTTCACTTAACTTTTAAAGGCTCCACATAGACTTTAAGTTATCTAAATACACATGCTTTAAAAATACATTCATTCGCATGGTCTTAGAAATTACATATTAACGTGTGTGTTAATGATGATGTTTTAAAAATCTGCATCATGGAAAATGCTTTCCAGGAAGCTCTTTTGCAAAATGCATCATAACATAATTATTTGGTTAAACTTTGGCCCAAGAATTAATATAATTTACTCATTTACAATGTATTAATTTCTTTTAAAAATTGCTTTGTATTTCCAAGTAAATACTGAATGAGTACCTAAAATATGGCTTATTTCCATCACTGTTGGCTTTAGAATCTTAATTTCATCTTGGGATCTCAAGATCTTATTTTGCAATTGAAAATACCATTGTTGTTTTATTATTTGGGAGGCAGTAACATTTCACTACAGAGAAATAAAAGAAATTGGGTACTTTGACTTAGCAAGGTAAATGATTTAATTTGGGGAAGGCTATTTTTTTCCCTTTCTATTCATTCAAGCACAATCATTTGGAAATAATTAATATTGTATTCTATGCTTTGTAAAGTCTTGTTTTAATATGATTAGTATGACAATTTATAACAAGAAACATTGAGTAAATATTTTTAAATATTTAGAAATTATTTTTTAAATATTTAAATTATATTTTAGGGAATATTAAAAGTTACCATAATAACAAGATTTTAATGAAATACGATGATTGTTCTGTTTCTGGAGCGGATGAGGAGAATTTAAGATTAAAAAGCTGGATTTGTACATACTTGAAGATTTATTTTAAGTATTTTTGATTAACCATATCAAAGATAAAGTTTTGGTTTTATGTTTTATCTCAGCAAGTATGGATGCTAAAATGTTTTCATCTAACCAAAATCACTATATTTTAAAGCAATTATTTATTATCTTAAAATACAGCCCAAGTGGTTAGAATTAGGCATTAAAGAGACTAATATTTTAGGCCAAGTTCTTCTCTTTAATCTCCCTTTTAGAGCTAGAGTCCTCAAGCAAAGACAAACTCTTCCACAGGCAAGAAAGCAGAAGTTCTCGTTCTACAGTGTGGATAATTATTGGTTGGGTTGCTTGTTAACAGTCAATCCCTAGACCCTCTATTCAGTGGTTCAGATTTAATATCTTTGACATCTGAACTTATTTATACACTTGATTTATATGTACTGCCATTTCTGAGAGCCACCAAGATAACTCATTATGGTCAGTTACAAAGAATTAAAAATTAAAATATAGGTCAAGAAAGAGACAAATATCATAGCATCTGTAATATTTTTAAATTACTTTATAGACTTAGGAGGTCATATGGCTCCCAATGATAAAGGTGGCTTTTGTGGATTAGTTAAATTATGAAAATTAATTTGCCCTTTGATGCAATAGGTGTATTTTACTCATGTGCTTGACTCTTAAGATCATCCATTGAAATCAAGATTTAATTAAGTGATTATGGCAGGCCTGGAATTGCTTTGATTTAGTAATTAATTATATGAAAATCACCTTTCTGTAGCACATATTATTATAATACTCTTTCACAATGAAAGAAATTGAGTTATAGAATGGTTAAATAATTTGCCTAACATTACACTGTGAGAGTGTTTAAGCCAGGCTCCAAACCCAGGCATCTCTAGATCTCTAGAACCTAAAAACTCTTCTTCAGAATATATTTTCCTTCAATGAAATTCATGTCTGTTTTTGTCCTGTTTTGTTATTAACTGATCCCCTTTTTGATTACTATCATTTAATTTTCTATAGATTCTTTAAATTATTTCATCAGATTATGACCTTCCTTTTGCCCTGTGAGTTAATTTGAATTCTATTCTCTTTCTGATTCTTTTGCCACCTTTTCCTATTTCTACCATATTTACTGACTGATGAAAAAAATGTTAGTCATAGCAGTGTTAAAAGTGATGTAACATAGTATATCATATTCCATACCTAAAATAACTCTACTTATCACACGTCAAGGGGAGAAATAATTATTATAATTTCCATAGTGTCTTCTATACCTCAGAGCTCTTTATACCTTGTCTCATTTAATCCTCAAAGCAAACTGTATAACAAGAATCCCAGCTAACAGGCAAATGTTTTCAAGATCTTCCTGGATGTACTAGATATTCTGTTCAGTGATTTTACATATACTATTTTTAGCCTTCCTCTGTTCCAAGAAACTATTATCGTCCTCATTTTCCACACAAGAATACTGAGGCTCAGAGAAGTTAAATACTTTCCTAGAGGATGAAAAGCTAGGAAGTCGTAGGATCCTGACTAACTCCAAAGCCATCACTGTGCCATTTCTACCACACACACATAGCACACACAAGAGGTATGAAATGCCTGCATATGATTCTCCTACACAGTTCCTGACTTCATATTATAAAGCAAAAAGTACATCATCATGAACCCAATAAAGAGATATGGAATTAGGAGGAGTTTCTTTCCAAAGATGTTGTTGCTCGTCAGTTTGCCCCCAGCTTGGTTCAAAAGAACACAAAGGTCAGGCAACAGCTGGTAAGAGTGTCTACTGTGAGCCTCAGACGTCTAACATCTCAGCCAGAGTGGAAGGGAAGGAAGGCGTTGTTTTTTTAGCAATGAATTGCACGTGATGAAGGAAAAGCACTCAGTCACCCAAAATCGAATTCAAAATCCAGGAGCAATTGAGGCTGAGAAGATCCACCGTGGGATCAGAGGCTGATGATTAGGCAAGATTATTTTCAAAGCAGCCATTCCCAATTGAAAGGTTTCCTGGGAGAGAAACTTCCATGCAAGAAATCTGACTTTGATTGTTTATCTGCAGTATGACTTACTGAACAAATATTATTGAAAGGTTGTCCGTACTTTAGATTGCTTTTTACTATCACAAGACTGTGTTGTCTGAACTTTACACATTTTGATTCAACAAAAGTTATGAATCATGCTAGTGATGGCTTCAACCTTTACTGGCACTTCTGTTGAACTTCTCACATATTAGACTGGAGGAATCAAATGTAATAACTTTTTATTATTAAAGTGATATATAAGCATGTTATTAATTTTTTTAAATCCCATTACAAGAACCATAGATTGTTTTTGATGTAGGGACTGAGCAAATGTGACTGTGAGGAGTGGCTGAATATTCAGCCAAGGTCAGCTGTACCCCATACAGACCACGTGGCTGATGACCATTTTCTTAATTTTTCTACATCTCAATTTCCCAGTCAATAAAATGAGTGTGATAATTGCATCTATTTTACAATTCTCTTGAGAATTAAGTTTCAGGTAAAGCACTAAGGTGACAGCATAGATCATACCCAAGAAAGTTTAACTATTATTAAGTAGCAGTGCCAAAGCTTGTCCCAACTCTGTCTGACCCAAAAGTCCTGGCTTTCAACAAGCCAAAGCCCTGCCTCTAGAGAGAAGGTTAAGTTTGCATCTATTACCAATGAGTAATATAATATGTATTTGTGTGTGTATGTAACCCAAATTTTATAAATAAATTTGAGCAAAAGAGTGGATATATAAATATATTTTCTTAAACTCAGCATGATCTTTGTCAATAGCTTCTACCATGTTGAAATATTTTATAATCCCACTTCCCACACTGTTTACTGCCAACTTCTGTTCTTTTATGACAAAACTCCTTGAAAGTATATTGCATTCATTATATCCAATTCCTCTCCTCCCATTCTCTCTGAATCCATTCTAATCAGGTTTCACTCCCAATCTAAACTACTCTTATGAAGGTAGGTGGTGACCTTCAGATGACTGAATCCCCTGCACAATTTTTGTTCCTCGGCTTCCTAGATACACGGTTATTATCTGGGACATTATTTGACACAATCTCCTTTGCCAGGAGTGTTTCAATGCTAAATTCTTGAAACTCTTCTTCCTATTTACACTCACTGTCTTGGTCATAGCATCCAATGTCAAAGGCTTTAACTGCAATATATATACAGAGACTTTCTCAAATTACTATCTCTGCCCAACATCTATCGCTGAGCCCCAGATTTAAATAACCAAATGTCTATTCAGTGAGTGGAACTCCATCCTCCCATTTACTCAGGCAAAAAACCTTGGAGCTTGACTCCTCTCTTTCCCTCATACCTTGCAATCAATCCATTAGTAAGTCCTTTTGGCTCTGAATGCCAGTGAAATTACCAATATTTGCCAACTTAATGCAATTGCCTCCTAATTGGTGTCGCTACTTCCAGCCTTGTCCCTCACTTCTAGTTGCTGGGACTAAAGCAATAATATCATTGCCAAAACTCTGCCTTCTAGAAACATGCATTCCATTGATGTATAGGAGTCACCATTATCTAGAATTAGATGAAAGCATTGAGTAAGAGGGAAAATACATTAAAGAGGAGATTGCAAGAAAGTCTTTGGTCCAAGTTCTGAAAGTTTTGTTCCAAGTTCTGAGAGTTTTTACCATAATAGCAGGAACTTTTGTAAGTTATAAGAATAATAAGGCTTAAATTTATAGAGTCATTTGCATTTTCCAAAGCTCTTTCAGTAGGTAGATCACAGGAGTTGTGGAAGATGACACCTCTCTAGATAGCTTCTTTGGAATGCTAAAGTTTTCCAAATTATGAAGTTATCTGAACAGTGACCACATACTGCTACTATTAGCATTAACATTGTGCTCATTTAAATAAGCATTAGTTAAACCCAGAACCTCTGACAAATTCAAACAGCATTAGCAGTTGTAAAACTCAAGTAACTGAGAAAATAAGTTTAAATTTTTAGTTTAGTTTTCCTATTTTATCAACTCCTTTAACAAACAGGACAGGAAAAAAAATCATGAGATTATCACAAATTGCAAACTTTAGTGTCCTGATCAATTATGTTTGAGCCTTATGAATCATGGTTAATTTAGTGAGTCATATATTTCTGTAATTAGGTGGAGTGGAAAAAGCAGGAAGGAAGGCACCATTTAGCGGGCATTACTTCCTGCTTCTCCCTTTTGTAGTAGTGCCTCTCAGACCAGCACCTGCCCTCTATTTGCCATGGCCTTCCTCTATCAGCAGAAATTCTTTGTAATCAGGAGGAGTTGGGTCTGATTCACTACTAAGATGGGGATTAAAGTAATTTTTTTTAAAAAGTGTTTCAGAGTCCATGAAGTCACTCTTCCTGCTTTGGTCTCTTCTAAATGGCATCCAAGAGTTCATAAAATTTGCTCATAACTTGTGGACATGCATTTCTCATCATGGACAGGAAAAGAGACTGTCTCTTAGATCCCATTTTCTTTACCAGGATTATATCTTATCCCAAAGTGTAACTATGAATACGCACTCTCTCAAATACACTCTTATTTACGTTCTTCCGGCTTTATGGTAATTATTCAAAAAGGAACCAGGAGCAAAAAATATTAACAGACCATGACCAGTATCAAGTACAAAACATAAAAGTAATTATAAGCTATTTGTACAAGATTATGAATTTTATGTACTCCTGTTATGGATAAAGTGGGAATCAACTTCACTGACAAGCTACTATGCATCGGCTTTTCATCTTTATTTTGAGGCAATTTGTAATAGAGCAACTGGATATCTTAATATATTTTATCATCTTATCTCTTAATTGCAACATTTGTGCTGTTTTATTTTTAAATAAGCCAGAATTGAAAACACTGTAGTAATGTTTTTCAAATTATGAGAAAAGAAAAGCACTTGAAGCCCAACAGCCACATTGCTCTAAGCACTGTGTATTAATAATGGTTTTAAAATTGTATGAATCATATTGTATTTTATGACTGAATCGTTCTTTTTTGTTGCTATCACTACAATAGTAATTTTCTTGAATTACTGTTCAACTCCTTAGAGATATTGAATATATGTATACAATCTTCTAGGCATTCTTTAACTGCCAGCCCCTAAATGTCATTGTTTTAAAAGGGAAGAAAACCAACAAAGGAGCTGAACGACAAAGGCTGGCACGTATACCTGGGGGCACATGCACCTTCTGTGTGCCTCTCATCACCTATTGTGCTAACTGCTGTATGTTTAATCAAGCACATAGCTCACATATAAAAAAGTAAATATTCACAGAGAATACAGTAGTCCCTTCCCAGCAGAAAGGATTAGATTTAAGAACCTTCAGTGGTAGGTGACTTAATAGTTTTGAAGTGGAAATTGTTTCACCAGGTCACAACTTAAACTATCACTCTTTCATGGTCAGTAGAAACTCTTCAGGATTTCACTCCTCTGCAGTTCTTATTTTGTTTCACTGCAGATATGAATCCCAGGATGGCTGTGTATGGACATGCCTGGTCTTCCTTCAGGATAGTCAATGACTTCTAATTTCATGACAGAGTAGATTTGGCCTTTATCTCATGGATGATACTCATGGGATAATTTGAATGCTTAAGAGATGGAAATGGCTTTGGAAAATGTCATTTTTATTATTTAGCAGAAGGAAGGAAATATTAAATAATACCCCTTATCAGAATCACAAGGTTTCATATAATCTGGCCTATGATAATAGAGAAATAAGTGGGTCAGCCCACTTCTCAAATATTATGCTCCATTTCTCTCAACTAAGAGATAGACCTGGAGTACAGCTTTAAAATCTAGGTTTATTTCCTTTCATTTGCTTTCTTGATTCTCTTTTGTATATAGAAAATGTATACAATAAAAAATTCACATAATATAGAATATGATATAAGAACTAATTTTTAGGAAAGGTGTTCTATATTCTGTAATGTGGTCAAATGCCATGGTCTATTGTAATTGTCTGTACCCAGTTCACTTTTACCACATTTAGTCACAAATTTTACCTTGATTCTTTCTCTCTGGTTTAGAATGAAATGTAGACAGATTTAATTTAAAAAAAGAAAAAAAAAACAAAGTCTGCTTAACTTTATTGGAAATGTGGTTCATTCTTCACTCATCCCAAGAAAACCACCTCCATTCCATCTGCAAACACCTTCTTGCTTCAGAGTTGGGTTTAATTATACCTCCAGGTATAATTCCAGTACAATCCCATTGTCAATCAACTGTTTCAAGCTAAATTTAAACAATATAGTAATTTCCGATTTGAAAGTTTCCCAGGTTTGGGTTTTATAAGAGACTAGATTTTTTAAAAGTTAAAAAATTACTTTTTAACTTTTTATTTTGAGAAAATTTTGGATTTACAGAAGGATTGTAGAAACAATTCAGAGTTCTCAATTACCCTTCTCCTTGATCTCCCTAATGTTAAAAATTTACATAATCATAGCACAATTATTAAAACAAATATTTTAACATAAGTATACTATTAACTAAACTAAAAACATTAGTTGGATTATACCAGTTTTACTGCTAGTATCCCATTTTTTAAAATCTTGCATTTGGTATATTTTCCCCCAATCCACCCAGTTATTGGCACCCTGTATTACTATTATATACTTGTTATAGTTCATGAGAGAATGTTCTCATATTTGTTTCCTTAACCACAGTCCATCTTCCAGCACAGGATTCACTGTGTTATACAGCCCCATGCTTAGCACAATCCATTCAAAGTATACACTCAGTGGCTCTCATTTTCATCCCAGAGGTGCACTGCCATCACCTCAGTCAATTTTAGAACGTTTCCATTACTTTAAAAGGAAAAACCCCATACCCCCATATCCCCCCCATTGTCATCCCTTAGAATTGATATTTGCAGCCACTGCTGCAAATATATTACAATATTGCTGTTAACTATAATCCATAAATTACATTATTTGTAAATTTCCCATGTTTCACTATATTCCTTTGTAAAAGAAAAACATTCTTATATTTATTCTATTAACCACAGACTTCATCCACCACCTAAATCCATATGCTATACACGCTCTACATTATTCTCTAGTTTCCTTTCCATTGAAGTATTACATCCGCTCATGTACTTTTTGTGAGCAAGTTTCCAGGACCTGCTCTAATGTGTGCTCTGCATTGCATTAACTGTCATATCTCCTCTGCCTCCTCCAATCTGGGCTAGTTCCTCGGCCTTTACTGGTCAGTTACTTTATAGAATGTTCCTTATTTTGTAGACTGCCAGGTGTTTTCTCAACTAGATTGAGGTTATACATTTTTGGGAAAAATATCATGGTTGTAATGGACACTTCTTAATGTGTCATACCAGAGGGAACATGATGTCAACTCGTCATATTACTGGAAATGGTCACCTATTTAAGACGATGTCATCCATATTTCTTCACTGTAAAGCTACTATACCTCTTTTTGAAATTAATGCATATTTATTTGTGGGGATATACTTTAAGAGTATGCAATTAGGCTGTTTCTCCATAACTGTTCTCTTACAAATTTTAGCATCCATCAGGAAATCTTACCTAAAGCAATTATTATTATGGTGATATGTGATTTTCTAATCCTCTTATCCTTTCTAGATTTACTAACTGGAATTCTTCTATGAGGAATAGATATCTCTTTAAATCAATTTATTTATTTACTCATTTATTGATGCAGTTAACACTTGAGGATATTTGTTTTATGCTATGGGTTAAGATCCAACACAATCATTGTATTTTTTTTTTTTTTTGCTCAAATTGTTCCAGCTTTGGCCATTGGGAACTCTTTTGGATTGATTCTTATGTCTTTTGACATACCCTCATCTTTTTCTCCCCTATGACAGTTTTCTTACTTTCTACTACTACAAGATGTGCCAAACTCATCCTGTATTTTCTCTTCCTCAGTCCTACCATCAAACCTCTTCTTCAAGGAGCCCTGATACTTTAATTAAAGAATGGTATTTAAAAACCAAGGTCCAGGTGCTACATTTGATCATTGCTACCAGAATGTCACTGATTTTATGCGCGTTCACAGAACAGAGCAAAGAAAATGTATATACTTACACACATATACACACACATCACTATTTATTTCTATAAATTTTCTATCATCAATCTATCATCTATCTACCTATCATCTATTTATCAAATATCTATCATTTTTCCATCAATCAATCTATCTGTCTTCAGAATGATACCTCCAGTCCAATCCAGCACCACAATTTTAGGCTTCCCTGTTCATTGGAACTTCATTCTCAGAGAATGAAAAACATGGCTATCAATATTTATAATATATATGCTAATTTGTTCTACCCGAACACAAATATAGTTTCAAATTTGCTAACCCATAACCTTATAAGAAAGAAATATTCCAAGAGTGCATATTTGGGTACAGTTCTTTTCATCTTTAGTTCACAGTATCCAGTCAAAATGCTCTTTTCCAAAGTCACTAGGACAGGTCCCTTATCCATACCGCTTCAGTGTGATTATGTGATTAATCTGTAATACAAAGATTTGCCACAGCTTGCTTTCCCTCTTGGGTTCCCCTAGATCCTGGTTGATTTTGTTAAATTTACAGCAGTGAAATATCTTTGTGGCATACAGTTGTAAGAGTTTTGACATCTGCAGCCATGTATCCATCATAATACTTCCTTATAAAACATTTACCGTCCACCCCCATAAAACTCTCCCATGCCTCCCCTTTGTGGTCATCCCCTCTTCCAAACCCCTGACCCTGACCAAAATGGATCTGCTTGCCATTCCTATAGTTCTGCCTTTTCCTACACGCCATGTAAATGGAAGGAGAGACTGTACATCCTGTTGAGCATGGCTTCTTAGCCAAATACATGTGACACTTATCCCAGTTGTTAAATGAAGCCCCAGTTCTGGCTTTTCAGTACTGGGTAGTCTTACGTTGAATGCATGTACTACGTCTGTTTATTCATTCTCAGTTTGAAGGACATCTGGATTGCTTCCGAGTTTGGGTGATTGTCAGTAAAGCTTCTATAAGCATTTCAGGTAAAGGTTTTGCGGGAAGATAATTTTCCATTTCTCATGGGTAAATACCTAGGAGTGAGATTGCTAGGTCAAGGGTAATGACAGGTGTAACTTTACAAAAATCTGTCAAACTGGTTTCCAGAGCAGCTATACCATTTTGCATTCCCATTGTTGTTTTACTTTGCTTTTTTCTGATTTTTTTCTGATGGGTGATAATATTAATGATCTTTTCATTTGATTATTTAACATATCTTCATTGGTGATCTGTCTGTTTAGAATTGTTTGCCTAATTTTTAATTGTTTTTTTAATTTGATTTCTGATTGTGCTTTATGTATACTGGATAGAAGTTCCTCATGAGTAAAAGTATAACAAAATTTAAATCTAGTGTTATTATCAAACCAGGCACCTTTGAAGCATTTTTGGTTATTAGTAAATTTATCACAGGTATCTCATACTTTGGTTTCCTTACTACAATTCCTTAAATGAATTGCATTTTAGAAATTGAATCTTCTTAACCAGTAGGTATAAAATAAATTAAAATAAAATGCCCTCCTTTTGTCTCCTTCATTCACAGGGTAAATTATGGCTAGATGTCTACTACTGTATAATAAGAAAACTTCTAATAAATGAATACATTCCATGCATATTAACAGTGGCACTTTTTCAGTATAATTCATTTATTTTTATATTTGTACACATTTGCACACTGAACGGAATAGAATTCTATGTAGGACATTTATTTAAATCAGCTCAAGAAAATGATCTCCCTAATCAAATTGGCTATTACCTTTAACTCTGCCATACATCTTATGTTAATGATATCAAGATTGATTTCAAAATTCAAAAATGTTTACTTGGGTTAAATTTTCCTTATTAGTGAAATGTAAATTTTCTTTATTATATACTTAAATGACTTATTTGTGAATTACCCTGCTGACATTTTTGTGTGTGTGGCAAATTGGCTTTACTTCAAATTCATATAATCTGGATTCAGTTAATATGAGTTCAGAAAAAAGGAAAAAGTTATCATAAATCAGGTAGAAACAAGCATTATTACAAAAGTAAAAAATTGCTGGGAATATAACACCAGTGATATTGTCCATAGCAGCCAGTCAGAGTCTAAAAAGAAAGAAAAATGGGAGGCAAAAGAGACCATTCTTTTCTCATTAACTTCTCGAGAACATGCAGTTCATTAGATAACATTATCATTGATCTTTGCCATTGAAATTAAATATCTTTTTTTAGCTATCAGGAGGCTGTTTGTATTTGTGAAGCAGATTTCCATGCTTTGAGAGTGCTGGTTGCTAACCTTTCTAAAAATATCAAATTAGAGGGAAGTTGGAGAAATTTTAACACCACCTTTCATCGAAGGGCTACAACATCATCAATTTGTTGAAATTGTTCTAATAAATCCATGAAATGCAATTCTTCATACATTATATGCCGGCAGCGTAGCTATCCTGAGTATCAAATGAAGAACGGCATGTTGCCTTTGAGCGAGCAGTCACTTAGATCCTGTGGTGAATTTGTTTCTCATTTAACCCTTTAAATTTTTAAGTTGTTAAATGATGTATCACCTCTAGATTAATTTTTGTGCTTCTGGAACTTTTTAATCATTTCTGTAAAAGACATAAACAAATATAAAAGCAGTGTTAATATACTGAAAAGTGAGAATAATAATCAACACAGTAAAAAAGGAAATAAAAGGAATGAGATATACTAGAAAATTACTGGATTTAAATTTAGAAGACTTTTGTTCCAAATTGCCAATTATTAAACTAGTGGCTTTGAATAAATACTGAATCATCATTTTCTCATATGTAATATAGAAATAGGAGCACTTACCTTGCTCAATACAGGCTTGTTGATAATATCACATGAGTTAACATAAAGGTTCTGTGTGTAAATTGCAAAGTAGCTATACAAATAATAAGAAGGCATAGTGTCCCCTTCACCTCTATGATAGCAGGTTTGCAAAGTCTATTTACACATTATTTTACTCAGGTTATGAATATGTTCGTTAGATTTTAAATGTTATTTTGATTCTTTTAAAATATATTACCAATGAAAATAAAAGGTTGTTAGAACATCTTAACTATTCATTAGACTACTCATAAGGTTGGTTGAGTAGTATTTTTAGATCTGACCCATGATATTTAATTATCTTCAAAGATAAGAAAATAGCAGAATAGACTTTAAGAAATCTCCTATACAGTGGTACAATATTAAGAGAAAAGGCAAGTTACCAAATAAGATATAATGTGTGGTGAGTGGGTGTAACTCAGTGGAGGAACGCCTGTGTAACATATGCTAGGTCCCTGGCTCAATTCCTGGTACCTCCTAAGAAAAATACCTTTTTGAACTCAAGTGCCAATTGAGCACTAAAATGAATGTTATTTTTATTTGTAGTGCTCAAAAAAACCTAGAAATATAAAGAAGATTAAAATTTTTTAAATTAAATCATTATCATCTCAAGATAGTAAGATAGTTCTATTAACAAGCTCAGATTATTTGCAGCCAACACCTACATTCCAGTTCATTGAACTCGCCCAGGACAACTAATGAAATGATGATGATGGACAATGCCCATTCCAAAAAAACAGAGAGTGTATACAACCAAGCAAAACAGTTCCTTCCATGTACCCCATAAGATCTAAGCCCCCTCTCAATCTGAGGTAGAGTGGGTATCAACATCCCAAAATTTTCAAGGTTGAGGAATGAACAAACATAAAGAGGAAACACAACCATGGACAAAGTAAACTTATTAATATTGTAGTAATGGAAGAAGATGCAATATTGATATAAAGATAGTGGTTACCAGAGATTCTGAGGGGAAGGAGAGAGAATAATAGGTGGAAAATAGGGCATTTTTAGGGTATTGGAATTAAGTATAAACCACAATGTAAACTCTAGACCTTAGTTTGTAGCAATGCCTCATTATCTATTCAATAGTAACAAAGTACCACATTATTGTAAGATGTTATTAATAGAGGAAGATGTGGGAGGAGGAGGAGGAGGGGATGCCATAAACGGAAATCCCTTATGCTTTCGATGTAACTTTTCTGTAGTCTAAAACCTCTTTAAAAATAAAGTATATTATAAAAACCTTTTTAAAGAAGAAACTCAGAGGATTTCCAAGTGGGAAAAAAAAATTAGTTTGGATTGAATTACACAATCAATCAAAACAATCTAAATGTATGGCAAATATTGATAAATAATTACTAAAATGTTGGAAATGCAGGTGAGTGAGGTAGATGGAGGCGTTTTTTGATGCTTTGATTAAAAGAGAGTTCCTGGCAAATAAGTAAATAAATAAAGGCAGCCTACATACACATATGTGCACATGCATCACACATATACTACACAGAATTATACACTCACACACAAATGCACACACATTTAATTATGAAATTGATATACTCTGTTTCTACACTAAGTATCATCCCTTGTTTTCTTGTAATACACCACACATGCAGAAGTAGAGCATGGCATCTGGGAAGCTGGGAAGTTCATTAGCTGGGACAATCTACTTAGCCATCTCTACGATAATATGGGACTTGCTAAGCAGGTATCTGGCAGAGCCATAGAATCTTACATTTGTTGTCTTGTATACTCCAGGCCTTTGGAATACTTTGGGGGATGAGGAGAAAGGAGGCTCCCAGTTCCAGGTTTATCAAATGAGATAAGACTATTTGGACCCACGGAGAGCAGTCCTGCTGAGAAGGGGCTGTTGGAGGGAGGAAAGTGACTCAAGCAGAAGACTGATAGTATCAGAATCACTAGCACTAAAAACTACATGCAAAATAGTGAAACATTTTCTACACCTCCTTGAATATTCTATCAAACCCTGGACATTCTTAGGTGGAGTAGATATATTTTCAGGAACATGAAACTGAGACCTACTTATCTGGTACTTTTTTTATAGTATTCACAGCTTATCTAATATGTTGTATTTTAAATAAGGACATTTGTTTGTTTGATTGATTGATTATTTTATCAGTTGCCTAATGTGAACTTCTTTCCTTACATTAGTATAGTTTACACATAATATAAGGCAGCCAAACAATCATAATTATCTGAATATTTGATAGACCTGAATTTCCGATTGACCAATGTAGCAATATTTCCTTAATTCAATAAAATAATTCTGTTTTTATGAAGCCAAAATTAAGATTGAAGTGAACATAACTCCAAGAGGATCCAAGATGTGCATGGATTTCAATGAAATAGAGTCAGTTAGCAGGTAGATGCTTTGCCAAGTTCTGATCCTTTGGTATAATTAACTGTGAGTTTTAATACTTGTTGGTAAAGAGATGGATTATATATGAGTTTTCCTATCTTGGGATGCTCCCTTAGCATCAAATGACTATTTATTCAGTTTATAATTTGCATAATTTTAAAGATTTTCAATTATAAAATAGCTTCTACTAAAGGCTTCCTATGTGCAAAATGCATTATCAGTCATAAAAACTCTTCATTGTTTCTGAGCACGCTATTCTCCAAGTGCTTAGTCTGTTCATTTAGAGGACAACAGTGTCAGATCTGGATTAAGAGATGATATTATTTATATGATACTGTTTGGGAGACCAATATGTTAGTTTAAATTTTTTCTTGCCATTAAAATTGCATTGAAATATTCCAATAATAGATTTCGTATTTTGTAGTTTTCTTTGTGGACATAAGCTCTAGTGATTTCTTGTTCCAAAAACTTTTTAAGGTATCTCTACTTCTTATTCCTTGTTCAGCATATCCAGAATATTTCTATAAAGGTTTGCTCAACATGCTGGTAACTGGAATCCTGAGCTATCACTTAGACTGAAAAAAAATAAAGCATTTCATAAATTATTTTTCCCTGCATTTAAACTAAATTTTTGTTCAGTCTAGTCCCTTTTTCATGAAAGTTATTTTGCATATGGTTAGTCTTCTCTAATAAGTAAGTACATGCTGCTCCCCAGTTCCTTATAGATGTTGTGACTTTTAGTGGATCTGTGATGTATGAAGCAAGTTATATTTTTTTCTCTCTTTACTTTTGTCATCAAATGAGAGAGAAACGGAGACACAGAGAGAAACTCACTTGCCATGGGCCCTGCCATGGATTAATCACCATTAATATTACTTTATCTTTTATAGGCAAACTTCACCCTAAGGAATTAACCAAAAATAAGGTGTAAAACTAAAGACAAATCCCTTTCCTTCAGTTTTGCCTCAACTAAGACGTGATGTTGTTTTTTCCGTTTCTCTTTCTTCCTCTTGTTGCCTTTATCTTTCTCTCCTACCTCTCTTTC
>JAQZBX010002658.1:43279-54851 GCA_029593785.1 Cabassous unicinctus
TGAAAAAAAAAAAAAAACCTAGAAAAAGAAGAGTACCTGCCCTCAGGAAGCTTAACATGCAGAGGTGAAGATGGATGTAAAAAAAGCCAGGTTGTTTGCCACAGATCCATGGTTCAAAGGGCTCTGAACGCAGAAGATAAGCAATAAATAATACCTGAGAGAATCTGGAAAGATTTAATGCAGGAGGTGGAGTTTGAGCTGGGTCTGGGATTTGGGGTGGAATTTTATATTCTTGTAAATGGAAGAGGTGGAGGAAAAAGAATTTAGTTTCTCAATCTCCATTCAAGAAACATGTGAACAGTTAGGCACTCTATTGACAAGCAGGAATAAAACCCAGAGACTGGCTGGAGGTGCGACCACCTTGGAGATGTTGGACAATGTCACTGTATTCCAGTCATCTTGCCTCGGTCTCCCTTTTCTTGTGCAGATTCTATTACACATGACCAAAGGCCAATGGCCATTTGCTCCAACAAAAACCTGAAAGTGTGGTGTTTACCACAGCCTATCACCAGAAAAATTTTAAAAAGAATAGATTGGAAGGAATTCCAGGGTTTCCTTTTTTTTCTCATTTCTTGTTTATTTTTTCTTTGAATATGGTATCATTTCTTCAATGAAAAATGAATATGAAAAACAAATATTAATTGAAATTTTAAAGTACTAATGTTTATGTTCCCATGTATACATTAAAATATATGTTTTTTGTTTTTTTTTTAAAGATTTATTTATTTATTTATCCCCCCCTTGCTGCTTGTGTTTTACTGTGTCCATTCGCTGTGTGTTTCTTCCATGTCTGCTTATCTCCCCCTTGCTGTGAGGTCCTGCTGCATCACCCACCGCGTGGCGCAGGCCGGCCTGCCCTCACAAGGAGGCCCCGGGAAGCGAACCCGGGGCCTCCCATATGGTAAACGGGAACTCTATCCATTGAGCCACACCCGCTTCCCAAAATATATGTTTTATATTTCAAAAAAAAAAGAATAGAAAAATGGATATCTCCAGATGTCTCCCAAATAAAAGAAATAACTGGAAATCAAGTGCTTAAAATATTCTATTTTTATGAAACATACATGCCTGAGCATTTGATTAACTTTAGATAAACAAAGTCACTACTTTAAAATCATATATTCTATTTAATATTATAATAGAGTAATTCTGATTGTTTTGTGTACATAAAATTTACTAATAACTAAGCAAATTTAAATGATAGACTGGGGATATTAAGAACTGGTGTCATTCTTCATATAGCATGACTACTAACCAGGGCTCAAGAAGGTAAATACTTTCCCAGAAGTACACATAGATTTAAGCCCATTTTTCTAATATGCCCTTTGTGACCTATCAGCTAAGCCAAATTTGGTTTATTGCAGCCATAGGATAATGAAATACGACACATTTACTATTAATGTCTATTTTTCAGTTTTATTTTAGAAATTGCCTTCAGGTTCACTAATATCACACTATTTTTCAAAAAAAAAAGGGGGTATAATCCAGCTATATTACTCTTCAGATCATTAATCCTGGCTCTGGCTAGTTGTAACCCATCATTAACTGATAAATATTTGTTAAAATGAAGAAATTCAAAGAGCTCTGAAGGCAATTCTGTAATAGCTTCCCTTGAATGATATATGAATAATTGGAATAACCTTGTGTCTCCAAAGTAACTTATTTTCAATAGTGCACCAGATGACTAAATGCACAAGTGTATGTTGTATTCTTCCAGTTTTTAGAAAGAATAAATCATATCACTTCATCGTTTCTTATCACATGCTTTGCTTTCCAGCTGCAAACTAAGCTTCTTGTGGACAGAATGGGTGTAGTTCTGCCACATATAATTTTTTATAAAATTATAAAGAGAAAAGGAGGGGGAAAGCACCCTTAGCTTTATTAGCATGGGATATGGAACAACTGAGCTTTCAAAAAGTTTAAATAAAATCCTAGGCATTTCCTCTCTTCCAGCTGAAATGAGCATGTAGAGTGCCATTTGAGATGAGTCTGGCAGCAGTGAGCCCAGGCACGTAAGTCCTGTTTTGGGGAGGAAGCTCTCGTAACTCCTCAGGTCCTTATTCACTTTGATTAATGCTGCGCTCTCAGTTTCTGAAAAATGCTTCCTACCACCAATCTGAGGGAGAAGCGATTGCAATGTGATGGCTCTCTCAGAGCGGTAGGGATTCCACGATGGGGTTCTGTTTTTCTCAAGTCACCCTAATGAATGGGGAGCTGTTGCCTAAATTATCCAAAGCCTGGCTGGTGTTTCATTCACTTGAGGGCATTTAAAGCCCCACAAAATACATTCTGTGCGACAGAGGATTTCTCTCTCACAATCATTTCACAGTGCGAAAGGCAATTTTTAGAGATTTGTTTTAAAAGAAAAAATGTGTGTGTGTGTATGTATCTTTTTGAGAAGGAAACAGTTGTGAAATTGTTGGAATGTTTCCTATTCTTTATTTGGAAAAAGAAATAATGTCAATGAGTAAAAATTATTTATGTGTTCATCTGCATTTCTCTATATTTTATAAATCATCTGCTAGTAGAGAACAATGTGAATAACAATGTAACTAGAAACTCTGCTAGTTGGAAATATTTAATATCCATAATGTTTGTTTTTGTGTTTGCTTATGAATAGTCTTATTTTGATCAGATGCTTCTTCTGATATATTTGTTGTTGTTTTCCCATGATGTAAAGACGCTACCTGAATGGTGTTTTGGTCTCTTAGTTCCAAGCAGCTAGTGCTATCTGGATTTAGGTACAGGTAGCATGAAGCGGTTATCATAGAATTACGGAATGTCAAACTTTCAAGGGCGTTGTAAGCTCATCCACAGCAGCCGCCATTCTGTGCAGCCAAGCTTGTGTTTATACTGTACAGATTACACCACAGCCGGGCAAGGAATGTGGGTTTAAAGGCTTAAAGTGAGCTTCAGGTTCCAAATGACTATATCACAAGTTTAGGACAGGTCAAAGGATGATTAATGCACCTCTCTGTCTAATAGATGGGCTTATAAAATCATTTATATATAATTCAAATAATCAATAAGTTATGAACTCAAGCAATGTGCTAGGCCTTGCGATTTCAGAAATAGGAAGTCCTATAGGAAGCATGGTTCCTAGTTCAAAAGGGCTTACAATTTGGTTATGGCCCCAAACAAATTATTCATGTGATAAGATATTGCTCTGATAAAGTTTATACATACCAAATAGGTCGCATAGGTAATTAGGGAACACGTTTGTTAAGTGTTTTAAACTTGGTACCCAGATAAATTTGGATTCATGTCCCTGCTTTGCCACTAAGTAGCTGCAGAGCCACAGTAAGTTCGTCCATCGTCGTCTCTGTGCCTCACTTTCTTCATCTACAAAATGGAGATAACAATAACTTTACTATCAAAGGACAGCTCTGAGGGTGAAATGCAATCCTGCATAACAGAGCTTACTGCAAGACCTGGCAGCCATTAGAGTGATTCATGAAAGATCATTTTTAACTGTGGTGACCAGAAAACACTTAACGGAGGTGGGACTGGAGAAATCTGAAAATATATGTATATATATGAACCATCTGATATAAGAAGTTCCTAAAAGGGAAATTAAGAGATAAAGCTTACATCCTAAAAAGAGATATGATGAATTAATAAATCATTTTTATTTAAATCTGGTTTTCAAGCAATGCATTTCTACTTGTTGAAGTCTAATGAAACATGGGATTTTTCACCTGAAATAAAAGCAATTCAAGAAAACTTCCCTTGAACACTCTCCTATTTCTTACTTGAAGATTATCTCTTTCCTACAAATTCCCTGGCACTTTGTTAGATATTTACAATATAACCTGCCGTCTGCCTTGAATCAGTTACTTATGTATATATCATCCATAGTAGTAAAAATATGAACAGTATGTAGCACAACATAATATGCATATTAGTTATTCAAATAACTTTCTTCAAAGAATAACTGGATAAATTGATAAAGGATATGTTAAGGTATTATACATAAGCCTAAAATCAAGTAATATTTAAGGCACCTTAAATTATGTAAAAACACTTACATAAAATAAGAAATTATTTTACTTGTGAACTCCAAATGGCTTATCTAATTATTCAATATAAGACCTATAAATTAAGTTCAATAAAACCACAATAACTTTGGGCTACAATTTTTATCAAAATAAATATATTTTTGCAAGTTAATAGTCTCATTCTCTTTCAAAATATTAAATAGTATCAATGTTGATTTGAAGCTTGATTAAAATACATTATTTATGTACTAAATGATTGAAATTAAAAATTTGAGAAATTTGCTGTTATTCAACCAAATACCAAGTTTAAGTCTCTTAGGATATTCAAAGTCATATTCCCCTATTCTAGAGTACATACTATTTTTTTTTCCTTTATTTCCTATATAATCTCATTTTCCCCCTGAAAAAAAAATTTTTTCACACAGATGCCTTCTCTTTTCATTACTCATCTTCCTCATACTCTATTTTCATCTCCTATTAATAATACCCAGTCTCCAAAATACATGTCAATTTCAGTCTCTTCAGGTCAGTCATGTTTTCCCATGGTCTCCAAACCTCCAAATCTCATTAAAAACAAGAGTAATAAGAAGGAGAGTGTATGTCTGAGATCAGTTGATTAGGAAATAATCACCTTTTTTTGGCCTTTCTAGTAAGAAATTAACTGGAAATACATTTGCACATAAATTTTAAGCCCAATCATAACATTATATAATTTAGAACTAAACTCCAGCTGTACAAAGTAGAAATATTGAGAGGCAATGCCTAGAACCAAAGCCAATATGTTATATTTAGCCAAATTTCAAGTCAATTTGGTGAAGAAATATGTGAAATCAAAATTCTGACAGTCTATTGAAAACTTTGTAAAAGTTAAATCAGCAATGATTTCAAATCAAATATAACACCATTAATACAAGGATGGATAATGCAAAATTGATGACTTCAACGATTTACAGTCTAGAAGAAGCAGAAAGATATATGACCCATAGTCTGTGTGGGGTGTCTCTAGATAGGCTTGCCTCAATGACTCTGATTATGTGGTATGAAGTCCAAAGCTCTCCCCATAGTTCTACAAATTCCCAGCATTACTTATGCTGTCATGATCCTTTCCCTGTATGAGCACCTACAGCTAAGCATGCTGCTTCTTTTTCACCCTGACTCACCCCAATTCAAATACCTCATTATTCCCAGTCTGAAAAAAAATCCACTTATGACACCTTTTAACAAATTTTAATGAAAAGTGTCTAACAGTGAGACATCACAGAAAGGACTTCTGCCTCACTTTCCATTCTTGTCCTTTGTCTTCCCAAATTATTTCCTGGAGATCCAGCTCCTTTTTCCATTGTTAAGAAGGTTCTCAGCAAAGCAAAGGAAGCCCAGTTAATAGGGCCCTTTATTCTTAAAAAGTTGGTAGAATTAGAAATGGAAATTTTCTGCTGAACTGCTGATTCAATTGGAATTTCTCCCGAATTGTTCAAGTAAGATGTACTACCATTCTATGCCCAGGATAAAATGGATGCACCAGGAAGGGCATGGTATATCAGTAAAGGCTCCACAAAGAAGATAAGACTGAAGCTAAAGGTTGAAAGGCTCATAAGGTGAGGTCAAGGGTTGGGAATTGGGAAGGGAATGTTCCAAGTTGATGGAACAGAATAAACGATGACACAGCCATCTCTTTTGGCTGGAGCGCGTGGCTGTGTGTCATGGTGTGGTGAAAGAGGGGTTGGGAGAAAGAAAATCAGATGTGAAGTCACACAGGTAGTAAGGAACCGGATCATGAACAGCTTTGTAGGATCTATGAATATACGTGGACTTGAATACCATGAGGCATCTGTTCTCATGCGAAGGAGCTGCAAGAGGCATCAAGAATATTGTGATTGGTACTAAAGAGCCAGCATTTGCATGTCTTTTTCTATTCTATGCTATCATATTTTACTTTTTAATGTGATTTGCCCTGAGACCAAATATACTTTTCCCTGAAACCAAAAATATACAAATTTCACTCAGTTGTTTTATATTATACTCTCTTAAGTAGGAAGAATGGATGTCATGAAAGCTAGCATACTAGGATATATTCATAAGTCTGGGTATTCTCATGCGTGTGTCTTTCATGTGAAAATTGTCCATCCTGTGGGCCAGAATAAAAAAAAACAAAGATTGAGATTCATTGCTCTGGGCACTGAGTATTTTGGGCACGGAAGGACAAATGATGATCTTGGTATTCTACAAGGATCACAGACAGCAACCAACATAGACTGGATGTAGTTAGCAGCTTAGTGGATGTAATCCAAGGGAAAAAATAGCGAAGGGCTGTATTAAAATAGGAACAAAAAGAGGAAGAACCAAGGTCTCTGTAGAATTTCTTCTTAGGGCTTAACTTTGCTAAATTAACTAGGTATCTAATAACTTCCTTGGCACTAATGCTAAGTTACTCCCATGATTTTGAATTATCCATGGAAACCTACACTCTAGCAGGTATCCCGTCAACCACATGGATAACATTTCAAAGTCTAAAGTCTCAGGTACTTGGGTCGTCAAGTTGTTTGTGACTCAGAAACTACATAGGAAATAAAATTAAAATCTGGGTAGCATAGAAATGTTGGGTTTGGAGGATATGGCTTTTGGATCCTGACCCCTGGACAGACTATGAATTAATGAAATACAATACATTTTTTCATGTACCTAATGATATGAGGTGGTAAAATAATTTTATGAGCAAAATGTTTGTGGGCTTTTTTTCAGTCTGTACTCAGTCCCAGATATTAAAAATTTTGCAACTTTTCAGTCAGTTAGGGAGATCTAATCATCATTTAATTTACTAGGAGGTAGCTTCCAGAACCAAATCTCAGTCCTGCAAATCACTCACGCTCCTCTGCATAGTATTAATAAGATTTTTGGTAGTTTATTTTGTCTTCTAAAAATGGAGTATTTTTTTACTCCTCTGTCAAATCCCAAATTAAAAACCACTCAAAGCAAAGATATTTTGATTACCTTGTGGTAAGGATTCAAATCGGAATGACAAGCATTAGAATCTATTTTGTCTTAGACAAGTGAGACCATTTCTAAATCTGTTGATTTTCAAAGCAAGAAAAATAAAATAATCTCACCAAATGCATATATACATGTTATTTTTCACTGTTTTAGAAAATGTCCATTTTTACAAAATTTCCAATATAACCTGAGACCAAAAATATTAGGAACATGTATATAAAAAGGATATTGCTTTAAAAGATATCAATACTGAAAAACACCCCCTTAAAAAAATCTGATTTTTCAGAAGGCTAAACTACTCTTACTGAGTTAACTTACAATATGTCTTAATAATTAGTAGGTTAAATTACATTCAGTTAAGCAAGCAACATGTATTTATTTACAGTCTCGAAAGAGCAGAAAGATACATAACCCATAGTCTGTGTGGGGTGGTCTCTGCACAAGCTTGCCTCAAGGTCTCTGATTGAAAACAAGCTGTATGCTCAGTTCAGGCCTTCATTATATCTCATCTGGGTTTCTAAATTAGCCACAGCTGCAATCCATATTGCTTCTTTATGTTTCATCATTTACATTGATAGTAGGTGTACCAATGTCAATGAGGAACTCAATCAAAGGATCAATTCACATCAGTCAAACTAGAAATCAAAGCAGATTATATCACTGGCCTATTTAAAATCTTTAGATATCCCTTAGAAATCTTGCCTCTGCCACTGCCCAGCTCTTTCTTCTGCTGCTCACATATGTTAGCTGTCAAGCCTTACTGTCCTCCCAGTTCCCACATCAATTACTTGTTCTCTGGATGCCGGAAATTTTTGCCATGTCAACTACAAATGTCCTCCCTCCTCCCCTCTCTCTTCTAAGGGCTAATTACTATTTGTTGGTTTGGTTTTATATGCCTCTCTTCTGTTTTCCTTATACAAAATAATGAATAAATACAATAATTGAAATAACCTGATAAACTTATGTATGTTCTGTATTTTGAAAAATATTTTATCATAATAATTATATATTGTAGCAGATGGGCAGTTTGATGTAATTATGAATTCTAAAAAGAGATATTGGATTATACTTGTAAACTGGTCTGCTAATCTGGGCATGATTGAGTTATGATTAGGGCGTTAACTGGGCCAAGTCAGTAGGGTGTTGAGTCCCACCCCTTGGTGGGTGGGGTCTGGAAGATAAAAGACATGACAAAGGACAGTGTTGAAGCAGTTTTGATGTTGGAGAGAAGGCCCCAGGAGAAGAGAAGTGAGCCATTCGCCTGAGAGTCTACAGCTGACCTTGTGGATGAAACAGAGGAGCTAAGCCCAGAGAGAAACGCAGCCCTAGGAAAAGAGGAACCCAAGAAGCCTGAACCCTGGCAAAGGTCGGCAACTGCCTTGCTCCAACATACAGCAACGGACTTTGCTGAGGGAAGAAACTTATGCTTTATCGCCCAGTAACTGTAAGCTTCTACCCCAAATAAATACCCTTTATAAAAACCAACCAATTTCTGGTATTTTGCATCAGCACCCCTTTGGCTGACTAATACATATATAAAATAAGGTCATTCACAGTTTGGCAGCTCCTCAGGAAGTTAAATATAGAACTGCCATATGATCCAGCAATTTCTCTACTAGGAATATATCCAGAAGAACTGAAAACTGTGACGCAAACAGACATTTGCACACCGATGTTCATAGTGGCGTTATTCACAATTGCCCAAAGATGGAAACAACCCAAGTGTCCATCAACTGATGAATGGATAAACAAACTGTGGTATATACATACAATGGAATACTATGCTGCTGTAAGAAGAAATGAAATTGGGACACATATGATAACATGGATGAACCTTGAAGATATTATGCTAAGTAAAATAAGCCAGACACAAAAGAACAAATATTGCATGGTCTCACTCATATGAACTAAATACAAAGAATAAATGCATGGAATTAAAACCTAGAGTATAGGTTATTAGGAGATAAGAGGAGGGTTGAGAAGGGGTACTGATGCTTAATGTATATAGAAGTTTTAATTAACTTGACAGTAAAAGTGTGGAAATGGATAGAGTTGATGGTAACACATTATAGTGATTAGAACCAACACAGTTGGTTTATAAATGGGATTGTGGCTGAAAAGGGTAGTCTAGGGATGTAAATGTCAATAGCTAGAGAATAATCTAGGGACTGAAAAGCATGGTGAACCCAGAGGTAGATGAGAATTGTGGTTAATAGTATGTCATTGTGTGAACTAGAACAAATGTACATCATACTGCAAGGTGGTAAGAATGTGGAGAAACATGGGAAAATACAGTTAATGTAACCTCTGGACTATAGTTAACAGCAATACTGTAATATTCTTGCATCAATGCCAAAGGTGTACTGTCTTAATAATAGGGGGTATGGAAAAAATATACCAAAAATATACTATAGACAATAGATAGTGGTAATAGTCTGATAATATTATCTCATAACCTGTAACAAATGTTCCACAACAATGTAGTGTGTTGGTGGAGGTGTGTTATATGGGAATTCCACACATGTGCATGATTGTTTTGTAAGTTCACAACTTCTCCAATAAAATATATTTTAAAAATGCAAAATAACAAAATAACAAAAACAAACAAAAACTAAGGTCATTCATCCAAAAATTTCATGAAAGATTTTTTTTAGAAATCATTTAAACTGAGTAAATCACCCAAAAATGAGGATTTTTTAAAAACCACATTACACACAGAATCACGGTGTATATTTGACATAATTTTTGAAGACAAAGGACATGAAATATAATCAGAAATGTAAGAAATACACTATAGAACAATTATTGGCACAACAATATAAAATAAAATAACAGTATATATGGCATAATCAAATTCTTAGTTTTAAGAACAGGTAGTAATTAGAAACATATAAATACTAGTTAAAAATAAAAATATAGTGAGTGCCTTAGATATAAGATTTCTTTTTCATTCCATGAATAGTCTTTTCACTTTCTTCATGATATACTTTGCAGCACAAAAGTTTTAAATTCTGATGAAGGGACTAGCATCCAGAATATAAAAGAACTCTTACAACTCAACCCAAAAAAATACAAACAACCCAATTTAAAAATGGACAAAGGACTTGCTTGTATAGACATGTTTTCAAAGAAGACATACAAGTGGCAAATAAGCACATGAAAAGACAGTCAATATCATTAGTCATTAGGGAAATGCAAGTCAAAACCACAATGAAATGACACTTCGCCCCCACTGACATGGCTATAATAAAAAGATGGACAATAACAAGCATTGGAGAGAATGTGGAGAAACTAGAACCTTCATACACTGCTGGTGAAAAAGTAAAATGGTGCAGGGCTTTGGTAAACAGTTTGGCAGTTCCTCAAAGGGTTAAACATAGAATTATCAGATGACTCCAAAATTCCGCTTCTAGGTAGATACCCAAGAAAATTGAGAACATATGTCCACACAACACTTTGTACATGGCTGTTGATAACAGCATTATTTATAATAGCCAAACAGTGGAAACAACCCAAACGTCAATCAACTGATTAATTAATAAGCAATGTGGTATTGTCCAGATGAGGAAATGTTATCCAGCCATAAAAAGAATGAAGTTCTGATACATGCTACAACATGGATGCACTTTGGAAACATTATGTTAAGTGAAAGAAAAGAGATACTAAAGGCTCTTTGTATGATTCCATTTATATGAAATGTCCAAAATAGGAATATCTATAGAGACAGAAAATAGATCAGTTCTGTCAGGAGCTGGAGGAGGAGATAGTGGGGAATGACTGCTAATGGGTACAGGGTTTCTTTCTGGGATGATGAAAATATTCTGGAATTAGATAGTAGTGATGCTGGTACAAGTTTGTGAATATACCAAAAGCCGCAAATTGTACCCTTTAAAAGCATTAATATTATGATAAATGAATTATATCTCAATAAAAAGAAAAAGGGCAAAAATACAGTGAGTGCCAGGAAAATTAGTGAAAGGGCTCAACATAGATTGACTTCATCAGAGGGACTGGGGTTGTGTATTAAGAAATGCATAGAATAGAGTTGAGCCCTTTCTTATATTTTTGGAAAAGAAATTTCAATTACCTTAAAGTAGACGGTACCTCTAGCTATATAGCAATTATTTTTATAAAAAGCTTTATGACCCACAACAATTAATAAATCAATCAATTATTTCAAATAATTGCTTAATTCCAGGGGACAAAGGAAGTTAAAGCTGGTGGTGGCTGTTTTGATGGACTTGACTGGTGGTTTCAGCCACAATGATCATTAAAAGACAAGTCACTATCCGCCAATGACAAAACAAGGAACAGGAACATTAAATATGTGCCTTACATGTATTAGTGTCTCCAACTTGAAGTCAATTAAAGCATAAAAACTGGCACAGAAAATGAATGTAATGATTTAACATGTCATATAATTCAACATGAATGACAAATGCTGCCAGAAAACTTGTTTTATGAATTACTGTGTTCAATATTTTTTATACTTTTACTGTCAAATGTACTTGCAAAGCATTTTTAGCATGTTAATTTAAGGCTGAATGGCAAAGAGCTCATTTGAGATGGCAAAGGAGGTTAGAACT
>JAQZBX010002658.1:54951-70577 GCA_029593785.1 Cabassous unicinctus
TTTTTTTTTTTTTTTTTTTTTGCATAAAGGAACATAGTTTTATTTTATAGTGCTTGCTCCATTAGAAGTTCTGGGGATCCTAGTCTGGCTGGCTAGTAATGAAATGTTTTGTGCTAGATATTTGCTCCCTATGTGCCTAAAACTGGCTAGACAACTTCCAAATACTTAGCAATACACCTTATTGTTTTCAAATATATTTCCCCTTTTTAAAACTCAAATCAGCCCTGTCTTATGCTGCTAGCACTCAGAGGGTAAGGTCTCCAAAGCAGTAAATGGTACTGTTCAAATGAGATGACAAGTCTGTTAACACCTAAACTAGGTAAAATAGTTTCTCCTTCCCATGCTCCAACAAATCTTTAATTTTTGCAATTAAAAAAACTAATAAAGAAACAAACAGACAAAAGGATTTAGTAAGAGTAAAAAATATCAGAAAATAAATTTTCACATTTAAAGGCAAGTGGCTATGCTTTCAAATGCTTAAATCTTAAATTCCTTTAGAATTACAAGATTAAAAAAGAAAATTGCGTTAAGGGGAACTCAACCTAGAAATTTACATTATAATCTGCTATATGCACTTAGTTTAAAAATATAAAAATCAAAGCCTGTTTTATTAATAGATTCATACTAGATGTGACAGGTTAGTGAATAACAATCATAAAATTCATGCTGTTTCTTAATAAATAGTTTTTAGAATTGGGGCTAGGCTTAAGATAACTGTTTTTAGGTCACTTCCTTTAAACTTGAGATTTCAGAAGCATATTAGAAATTGTAAATGAATGCACTTTAGCAATGTCAGATGAAGACCATGCTCTTATTTTAACCACATACATCTGTCCATGTTTGCACTTAAGAAGTTCCACCTTCATAGTTATTCTTTAAGTATGAAAAATATGGCCACATAACCATTATTTTATGGTTTTACGTCTACTTCAAATACAATCCAAACTGAATTTAATTCCTAGTTTTAAGTCAAGTGAACAGTTTCTTAACCTTCATAAATCTCTTCACAAATAAACTGCTATTGGTATATGTATTGATATTTACTTATCTAGGAATCATGTAGAATCTTGTTTTCATTCATCAATTTTCATCTGTTAGCCAATGGGCACTAGTAAGCTTCATCTTCAGCTGGGATATTATTGCTGCAGAAGAGATGAGTGAATTTCTGAGTTCTCCGTGGGATTGGTAGACATGTTTGCTATGGTCAGACACTTTTTGGTCCAATGTTTCTGGGTACACTGTCAACAAACAAGGGGAGGGTTCCCTACCTTCTGGGTGAATTTTGATTGACAATTGTCCTGAGCTGAGTGTGACCATATGGTGCCTACTCCTGGCTGGCTCAGTCTGAAATAATGGACCAAGTACATTCAAAACCTGACAAATGTTCTGCCATTTTATTATTGGCAAGAGAGATAATTTAAATGGAATGTCAGTCAGGCTTTTATGCTTTCCTCTGCAGCTGTAAGTTTCAGGCAAAAAAAAATTCTGCCCTGTCTGTATCACCTAGATTTTATGAATCCCATAATCCAAATTCAATTTTCTCATGTATGATGTTAGGACCCCTTAAGTGCACAAAAGCTCAGCTGGCAATGCCACTTTTAATTCATGTGAATGACATGAATCCCTCAATAGAGTACTCTTTTCAGTTTCTATAAACTGGGCTCCAAAATCTTAGGAAAATGCCTACTGTTTATTAAAAAGATATATATTTTTTAATTCGACCTTTGCACTTTTTTACTATTGGTTCTAGAATCTCAGTTTCCTAGGTAAATAATAAACGACAATATAGTAGGGGCCAGCGAATAAAATAAGTTCAAATTTGCTCTCTTAAATCAATACATGATTATCACATTTGTTCAATAACTTGTGTGTGTTATAGTAATTTAAACATATAAACTATACTTTAGTTTTCATTTTTTCTAAGTACAAAATGCTGAAATCTTTCATGTGAATTACTGCAGTCTCTTTCTCATTGTCTCTTTCCACCAGGTACAAGGAACCATCTTCCCAGCTCCCAATTTCAATCCCATTATGGATGCCCAAATGCTAGGGGGAGCTCTCCAAGGATTTGGTAAGTTTGATAATTTCTATCATTTTAGAGTGTAATTTTTACTTTGTTTTAATACTATAATATGGGTATAAGAAAGCTAATGTCCAATGGAAATTAGACACATTTTATTTAAAAAGCTGGGCAGAGAAGTAGGAAAAGAAGGAAAACAATAGAAAAGGACAATTATAGGGAACAGATTTGCTTTTCTCAACTGCAAATCTAATCTTGACATTTTTTGCCTTAAGTCCTTAAATGCCTCATCATCAAGTGTTGTATAATATCCCAAAACCAAAATCCTTAATCTAGGCTAAAACACCCCTCTTGCCCTTGCCCTGGTTTGTTCTAGCCCGTTTCTTTTGCTGCTTCCACTTTGAGCCAAATCAAGCTCACTCTTCCCCCATATGGCTCTGTTTCTTCCCATCTCTGTGGACTGGCACAATAACACCTCTGCCTGGAAGTCTGCTTTCTTCTCTTGTCTACTTTTCATCCAAATTCTCTTCCAAGATTCTGTTCAAATGACCCTTCCTCTGTGAATTCTTCTCTGAGCACTCCAAGCTCCAGCAGCTATGCCAGCCCCCAAGAGCCCTGCTTCTGCCCTCTTATGTCATCAATCTCATTATCACTGTGATCACACTTCTGTCTCACCTGCCGGGCTGCGAGCTCTGAGACCCTAGAGCTCGCGTACAGGGGTGTAATAAATGGATGTTAACCGAATGAGACCAGAGTTTAGAAAGGAGCATAGAAGAAAGGAGGAAAATTGCTGAGTTCTTTAAAAAGAGATTTAATCTTTAAATAAGATGTGATATGATGTTGTTCAACATCCATATATTTTCCTCAAGTGATTTCTGGTGAGCACTAAGACAAACGTCGGCAAAAGAAGAGAAACGCTTGCAAAAAACATGCAAAGTCTTTCGTAAGAGAGCAAGCTCTGAACCTTAAGCACAAAGTGCCAACATAAGAACTTTACTCTCCCTGTGCATCTGAGTGTCTTATTCATTAGCAGTGCCCCACAGGAAAACAAAAAAGGGCTTTAAATATGCTCTCTAAAAGTCTATTTTAGAAGTTTGCAATGCTTTCCTGCCTTTTAAAATATCAGTCATCCCCTGAAAAATGCAGAGATAAGGTAACGAAAAATTATGGATTAATTTTTCTCTTCAGGAGTGCAATTTTCCTTTAAAACTATAGATCAGCGCAATCTAGTCACTGATTTTTTTTTCTTCTCCGGTTCCAATTTTCCTGTCATTGCCATTTTAAGGTCGGAATACAGGTTCATTTTGCCCACGATAATCTTTTGTTTGTCGCTGTTTTAGGCTGAACTATTTCAGGACATTTTCGTTTTGATTGCAGTTCTTCTCTGGAATTCTCGGCAGCATGCCAGAGAAAGAACGTGGCTCAAAATGCTTTAAAAGTATATCCATCCTGGTGAACCTGGCAAAAGTACAATTAAAAAAGACAATTATTAACGTTTTCCTTGGTTTCTGTGTTTTAATTTAGAAAAACCAGAATGCAAAAATGTATTCCCAAGCAACGAAAATGAGTAGTTTTAGCAAAACATTGTGTTAAGCTGCATAAAATTTAACTAATCAGACTTAAAAAGAACAGCCCTCGGGTAATGTTCCCTAAATAGTGTCCTCCACTCTCCAGTCCTCACCACTACTTCCCCTGTGCACCCACTCTTAGAAAAACTGTATTTATCTTGTGCCTGTTAGCATATATAAATTGGGAGATGATCCCGTGAAATCCTGGACAGCTGCAATTAATTCTAATCCATTTACCTAAATCTTGACAAATGATCAGACAAATCAAATTAATCGTTTTTTGGAAACACCCAGTGCTATATACTAATGATTTTAAATTTTAGTAAAAATTATCATCTTGCATGCTAGGCCACTTTAACCCATGTGACCACCCCCATGCATCATAAAGGCTTAAAAAATTGCCATGCTCATTATGCCAGGTTTTTTGTTGGTGTTGTTAAACCAGAAAAAAATCTAGAAATTCCTGTTCTGATGCAATATAAGACAGGAAAGAGAAAAAGCTAAAATAATTCTAAAAAAGAAATAAAAAAACTCTTACTGTTTGCAAAGGATAGTAGTTATCAAGGAATCCAAAATAATCAACTGAAAAATTAAGAACTATAAGAGAGTTCAATAACATTTCTGGATCCAAGGTAAATATAATATTCAATTTCACTTACTTAGCTAAGCAATTATATGTTAAGAAATGAAACGGAAATAATACACCAATAGAAATACAAATACGAATAATTTCAACAAAAAAAGTTTAAAAAAATAACAACTCTACAAATGCAGAAAGTGAGAGCACAAAGCTGATTTTCCTTAATCCATCTTCCAAAGTCCAACACTCTACAAGTTTCTTGCAGTTTACAAGCTCTTTCAGTTCTATTTTACCACCACTTCCCCGGCCATTTAGATACCTTGTGTTCTTAAAATTTCCTTCTTCCTTCCCTCCTCCTCCTACAAGTTCTGGAGTAGACTCTCAATTTTTTCTTCATTATGTTCATTGTAAGCCACATATCTCTAACTGTAAAATGAGAAAGATGCTGTACCCACTTAAATGCTAATCTATTTGAAGTTCAGGGGAGCTTTTTTGGTGAGGTAGGAGAGGTGGTGGAATAAAGACCATCATTTCTTTGCTCTCCAGTATTTTTATTGGATCTTTTTTGAAAAATCTGTAGGAATTTTACTAAAATGAGAGATAGGAAGAATCTGAGCTCCATCAAGGGCTGCTATGTGATTTCAAATTTTAGTTAAAATTGCTCTGTGCTTTAAAGTACCATCAGGGATAATGCTTGGGTACCGGTTTTGATCCTTGGATAACAGGTTGTTCCCAATCACAAAATAGCAATGTTATTAGCCTTCAAATATTTTTCTTTTCCAGACTGTGACAAAGACATGCTGATAGACATTCTAACTCAACGCTGTAATGCACAAAGGCTGATGATAGCAGAGGCGTACCAGAGCATGTACGGCCGGGTAAGATCTCCATCTTGACCTATTTCTAGGGCCAAACTTCTGAGAAATAACAACACTCTCATAAAAAAGGTACCATAATATGCCGGGCTTACAGATTTAAAAGATTTCAGGACTTGTTGTATGTCAGAAACAGTTAACGTCTCTCTAATATATTTCAAGGAGTCAAAGAAAGGCATATCATGAAGCGTATGTATGCGTGAGATCTCGCAATCACAGTGGTGATTCCACCAGTCCTTTCCAAACAATCAGTCAGCTTCTGAAAATGAAAAGTTTTGATAGCCTTAAACTGTGCCAGTTGGTCCAATTAAGCTAAAAATGTTGCTCTGGAAATGCCCCTGTGTAGAGCTTTAGGGATGGCATGGAAAGGACTAACGATCACCAGGTCAAAAAAAAAAATAAGATCTTGTCCTGCAATTCTCTACAGATCCTCGCCTAACTCTCAACCAACTGAATTCTCCACTAGCTTTTCTTCTCACAACATGCAGTTATAAAAACAATTTTAAAAAGAATGGCAGTTTAAATATAGTTTAAGGCAATAACTATCCATAGTCTTTTAAAGTAATCACATTCTAATTTCAAAGCAAGTGCCATTAAAGTTTCCTTTCTTTTGTTATCCATTTAAACCACAGATTCAGAACAAAATCTCTTCAAGCCAAAAGGTTTTGAAATAGCAATTACTTTGTAAAGTGGGCATTAATAACGGAACACTATCATAAAACTTTACATAGAGTTGGTCCATGTAAATTAACTCCAACTCTAAACCTCAATATTTGAACAACTATAACACACGAATTAAAGGATAGTCCTATGTTCTAGAAAAAAAAAAATAGTAATCCAAAAAGTCACTACTGCTAGTGAAATTAGTCGAATGAAGCCAAAGAAAGAGGTAAGTTATGCCCTTTTTCCCCTACGTGGAACTGTCACCCTAGCTTATATCCCCATATCACCAGAGCTAGTTTTCTTTTGAAATTGAATGCAAATGATATAAAGGTCATGTCATTGGTATTCCAATATTGTTTTATAATGCACACAGCTATAAGGGAGGTCACTTTTCAGTAGCTTTTTTTGACTCAAAAGTTGACATACATTTTTGCTTTTTTATGCACCAGGTTAGTGTAGGCTTGTCAAAGAAAAATCTGTACCAGACAATGTGAAATAGGCAATGGCAACTTTATTCAAAGCTTTATGCAACAGAAAAGAAGAGACCAAAAGGTTATTGTCGTGGAGAAAGACAAGAAGGTTATCACAATACCGGAGAGAGGGAGGGAGGGCTCAACTCCCTGAAGTAGAGGACAGGAGGGTTTTTAAGGTCTGGAGTGAGCTGATGGAAGAGGATTGGAGAGGATGGTCAAATAACAGGTGTTTCCATTACATGATGTTGTGTCTTAATTTTACTGTGGAAACCAGGTGGAACACGTTCTATCTGCATTCTGTAAGGGCCAAGGTGAGGGAGGTCAGGGACCTAGAAACAAGAAGAGTCCTGCCTAAAGTGTAGTCAAGCCAAGAAGAAGTTAAGGCATCTTGGTCAGTAGCACAATGAGTGGGGGATTTCTTAACCTATGCTATTTTCCAGGATCACAGGGTTCAGGTAAAATTCAGTATGGTCAAGCTACAGCATTACTTGATCAAACACTACAAAATTACACTAAAGCAGATTATACATCAATTAAGAAATGAGTGAGGTGCACGCACTCAAGAAATTTTAAACCTTTTTAAGAATGTATACTCTAGCGGAGGACCTTCGGCTATACATATAGTCTCAAGTGTGTTAAACTGTCGCATTTGCTGAGTAATCCATATCTCTTGGAAAAGCATGGTTCATACAGGAAGTTGAATAACCTGGAAAACAGGGAATCATGCTGGCCCCTTCCCTCTGAAATACTCCCAATATGCAATCAAATTAGCAAGACCTGTAAATGACCTCTCCTCTTATTCTTGCCTATTTTCTGTCCTCACTTGCACTGTCTACATTCAAGACTTCATCATTTCTTATGCAGACTCTGCTGAATCTGGTAACTGGTCTCCCTCCTTCAACTCCCAGTCCCTCTCCATCCCCACCCATCCTCCATGCTCCTACCAGAATGAGGCTTAAAACCTAAATCTTCACACCACACTCTCCTGCTTTAATCCTTCAATGTTTATCCCATCTCTCCTCAGTCTATGTAATCAATCCAAATGCTTTCACAGGGTATATAAAACTTTGATTGTTTTGTTTCTGCTCTCCATCTTAATACCCTTCCACCTTCCTCCCATACCTTCAACTGCAGCCAAACTAAACTCCTTACAGTTCTCTGATTGACCAAATTGACCCTACCTGCTCCCGTCCATTGTCATGGTGTTTCATTGCTCTTCAGTCACCTGATTCTCAACTTCACATGCCACACACCTACTCATTTCCCAGGCCTATGACACCATTCCTCACATGACCACTCCCCAAAGCCAGTGGAAATGACTTGTGCTTCTACTGCATCCTTCACCTAACTTCTTCACAATACCTAATGACAAACTAGTGCATTTGTTTGTATTCATTTCCCTTTACCAGGGTGTAAACACTAGAAGGCTGGAGTGTATCTTGTTCATCCCTTGAGATTGGCCCAAGAGTCTGTCTAACATACCTAGATTGCTTAGTGTTTGTTGAATGACAGTGTGAAGGTCTAGCTAACTGGGACTCCTCCAGTAAGACACAGTCAGGCTTCGGCTGCCCCTGAGAACCTTCCCAGCCTGTGCCCTCTCCCTCTGCCCTGGGCTAGTGCTTCCCACTGGGCTTGCAGAGTTGCCTGGGCCAAATGCTACCATGGCACTTGCCGTACTGGGTTGCGTTAGCTGGCTTCTAGTCTCGCCAACTGGACTGTCATCTTCTGGAAAAGCAGGGAAGGATCGCTGCTATTCCTCCAGCACTCAGTCCAGGGCCTCCATGGAAGAAGCACTTTGCTTGTAAAATAAGGGAATCTAAGGAATTATATTCCTCCTATTTACTATTTCCTTAAAAAAGAAAAAAGAAAACACCTCCTTATTATCCACTCTATAGTTGAAATGGATGTTCCTAGATTGCCTAAATTTCTCTTTTCCCTCATTTCCTGCTCTAGCTGCTGCCAGGTCAGTTTGCCTGACCTTCAACTAGGTCATCTTGACCTCTTCCACCTCTCACTTTTGGAGTTATTTCCTCCACTTGGCCAAAGTGTATCTGCTGTTAATTTCCCCTTTCTGCCATGAGAATTTATAGATTATCCTCTATTGATATTTTAATTTTTTTTAACATGGATAATCAAGGGTCGGCAGATTTATTTTAATAGCTGCTGAGTAAAGTGCAATCCTAGGCATTCTCCACATATACTTATTACCTGGTATTTTACATTAGAGATAAGTTGCTGAGTGTCATCAACAACTGCTTTACCTGTAGCAGGAACTAATCCCTAGAGGCAAGTGAAAAGCCCTTTGGAATGCCTCCGGTTACATTTGTGAATGTAATTAATGAGGTCACTGCTAATCTTCCCCACCAAAGCAAGTGCTAGTCTATTGGCAGCGCAATTAAACCAATGGGACAATTAAATGCCTGGGGGTGAAGTGGGGAGGGCAGGGAGCTTAGGGGCATATTCTTACATGATAAATTGGTGATTAGATGAAGGTTTCTGAAGGAGTTCAAATTCAGCCTTGAAGCAGTTTGTTTTCTAGCCGTCTAAAACAGGAATGATCAACTCTGAAATATATGGCTTTCTGACATTCATTTAACCCATGGCACTGGCTATACAATTTAGTACAGAGACTAACTTGCCCAAAGTCACACAAAAATAGAACTTTAGCCAAGGCTATCTGACTCTAAATCATGTCTCCGATAACTTCTCAATAATACCAGCTGTTCTAAGCTGAATAAACATTAGACTTAAAGCAGATATCTATACTGATAACTCCCTCACTGCTTTCAAGACCCTGTGCTCAAAGTCAGCTACTCAAGAGGGCCTTCTCAGACTGCCCTGTTCAAAACTGGGCCGTCTCCAACATTTAGGCCAGCCCTCCAAATCCTCCTTACCTGCTTTATGTCTTCCAACCATGCAGGGATTATCATCTAACACAGTCCATAATTAACCTACATGCTAAGATTTTTGTTTATCATTTCCCATCTCCACCTAGAAGGCAAGCTCTGCAAAGGGGAGGAGTCTGTTTTGTTCATTCGTGTATACCAAGCACCTACAACAGTGCAGGAACACAGTAAGTCCACAACAAATCGATGTGAACACAGGAGAAGCTCACTTTTCAAACCTACCTTGTTTTATAAACTCATTATTTCTTATTACCTCCCAGTTTCACAGATAAAAATGCATTTTGTTCAGTTTGAAGTATGAAAATACTTAGGAAGTAGCTATCCAGAAATTACCTTAATCCTTTAGATGTAGAATTACCAAGTCACTACTACCAGTAATAGGTATTATATCTACTCCTCTGTGCCTCACTTCAAGAGGTCGGAAGGGAAGGAGGGAGATGTGGTTTTAGCTCAAAGGCTGAATTTCAGTAGTTTACCACTAGATCAAGTTTATACACATGAATTGGTTATAATTTTCAATGGTATAATTACTTCATCATCCACGTACATAGTGAGGAAATAGACTCCTGTTGGTGAAACTGGGAACTTAACCTCCAGGAAAAATAATTTATAATTTCCAAAAGTTTTCCCATAGAATAAATCAAAGGAGTAAAAGTTTAGGAAACAACTTGCCTGTAGGTTTGTGCCAGTCTACACAATAATTTATCTTTGAGATATCATATATCACCTCTGACACGGAGAGAGGGAGTGAAGGAGGGAGGAAGGGAGGGAATTAGAGATATTGCTAAAGCCAGAGCTCATTAGGCCTCAAAATCCTCTCTAAAGCAGCTCTACAAAGTTTCATTTCCACCAGCAATATATATAATGGTTCCCCTTTCCCCGAATCCTCACCAACACTGGGCAATGTAAAACTCAGTAAGTTTGTGCAAGCGCACGGATGTAAAATGAATCTCATTGTGATTGATTTTACCTTGTGTTTTCCTCTGATGAAATGTCATATTGAGCCTCTTCACATTTGTTTCTTTTACACACTGTTTTCTTCTTTTAAGTTAGCTCTTTTCATCCTTTGTGTAGTTTTCATCCTTTGTGTAGTTCTCTTTCAGTAGCTTTTTATTACAGGTTTGTAGATATCTATATAATTTGGACACTAGTCATTTATTGAGTATGTAGACTAAAAATATTTTCTCCAAATATGGGATAATTTTCATGATATGTTGTAGACTTTCAGAACTGGGTTGTCTGAGACACTAACCTATTTGTAAGAGAGCAAACTGACCTGCCAAGGTGACACAAGTGCTGTAATAAGAGATGAGTCTCCTGGGTCAGAGACGAGACAGTTTACTACTCACAGTGACAGTGAGACCCTGGGTCCTCAAGCCTTGGTTCCGAACAGGCCACTGTAAAGACGGCCAGATAGCGGCCGCACGGGCAGCGGGTTTATCACAGAAGAGAGCGCATGAGCTTAGACTTCACAGAATGCCCAGCTGCCCTTTTCCTGGGAGGCAGACACGCTCCACCTTCCCGGGGTACTCACTAAACAGACACCCTTAGAAAGGCAGTCAGTGAATAAGACGCAGGACTAGGAGACCTCCAAAGAGTTATCTCCCGGCAATATCTGCCCCTCCTGCCTTTACTACCTTGACCATTGACAAATTTTCCTGGGAGTACAACAATCCCTGGGCCTCTCCCATTATTCTGACCAATAACGGGTAGGAGCAAACCTGTGACTTTGTCCTAAGCATTTAATTAAAGCTACTCTAAGTGTGACTCTAAGCAGGTGGGGGGGGGCAGTTAGCAGCACGGCACAGCCCCAGAATCCAAGACCGGCTGGACTGAACAAAGCCCATAAATCACCAGGGCCTACCTCAGAGAGCCAGGTGGGTTTTCCTTTAAGTTTTGCTAATGACATTTCCACTTAATTTGAAGCATTAATCTAGATACAGCAAAATGATTAAGTGACGGCATGGAATCACTTTGGCCCACAATGAGGAAGTCCAGGGCAATTCTGTCATCCCTAACACCCTCGACCAGTGAGTTAAGACTGTCCTGAATACTTCTAGGCTGAAGTGCTATGACTACTCACTTCAGCATAATTCAGGAACAAATTCTGCATCGCTTGTTCCAATTGCATGAGTCCACATCGTAAGAGAGCATGCGCATAGAGTCACGTATCCCTCTGGGAACCGAGAGTAGCCTCCTTTCTTCTGCTTCAGAGAAACCGTTACAGTCATCATGATCTGCTGGCAGTGCTTCCTTAAACACTTGAAGGCTTTTAGGACCTGAGAGGCAGGTCACCGAGTTTTTAGGAGAGAAGCAAGCTGAAGCCTGCTTCCTTGCAGACGTACGACCCAGGTGTGCATCTGGTGCCCCTGAAAGAAAGTGTTATGAACAATTTTAGCTGTCCCCAAGCGGGACCTACGTTAGCGAGGAGCACGGATTTAAAGGGCCTCCTACGTGACCCCTGGGCCAGCGAGTAGCCTTAGAGTTTCCAGTAGTGATGGAGCCCTATCTTTGTTTTTGGTGGAACTGCAAAAGAGTGGTCGGTTCAACCTGTCCTGTCTGTCCATGCCACCAGCCAGGTGACATTGGTTTATCCCAAAGTAGACTAGCAATGGGCATAGGAATGGGGATGGAAAGACCTGTGGAGGTACAGGTGCAGGGCCATTTCCTAATATTTCCAGTTAAGTCTGGTGTTTGGAGGGGGAGAGTTTTAGCTTTAATCCACTATGTTCCTTCAGAAGACCAAGGTGTTGTTATTATTACAGAGAAAGATTAACAACCCATATGTCCACTGAAAATAGCATCATTAAATAAACTGTGAACGCATCACTGGAGGTTTAAACAGCAAGGATCATTTTTCTGGTATCAGGAAAAGGCGTATAAGGTAAAAACATAAAACTGTTCCCTGGAGCATATTCAGGCAAGTAAATGTTAGTCCTATTTCTACTTCCTGCCCCTGGTCACCCATAATTAGGAAAGGGTAATAGGGGCGAGGGAGGAGACACTGCTGTTTCACTCCTGGTTTAGATGGAGTAGTCAGAAAGCTGCAGCACAGGGAATCAGCAGCTTCGTCAACAGCACAGAGGAGCTTAGTTTGAAAAGCAACTACTCATTAGCTTAATGCAAGGCCAAGCTGTGCTCCTCTAGGGTCTGCTTGAGGGCGAGTCTTTGGAAGACAAAAAAGCAGAGGCAGTCAGGCTGGGGAGAGTCACACTTCAAAGGCTGTGTCAGCAACGTTGTTTATATAACTCCCAGTGAGAATTTAAGATGTTAATTAGAGAACCAATTTGAAGGGTCCTCTTTGAACTTTCAGAGTTTAGTTATTTAGACATATTATTTGATAGTTACATTTCCAACTGAAAGTAGTATCTCCTTCCCTGTGTCACATACCATGCCACTACTACAGAGTGCACCACCTTATATCTGCCCCTTTGTTTGAGGACAGGGACCTGGCCTGGTTTATCTTTGAATTGCCAAGAACGACTCCAACAAATACTTGTTGAATTACCAGGAGTCTTCATTCATTCCTTTTCCATGTATCTCTTTGATACCAATTTTGTAAGTGCTACTATGTACCAGGCATGGTTCTATGGTTGGTGAAGAGCCATGAATAAAACAGAATAAATGCCCTGCCATGATGGAACTTAGATTCCACTGAGGTGAGACAGGTAATAAAATAAATTGGTAAAGAGTGTCATATGTTAGAAAGCACTAAATGCCATGGCAAAAAGAATCCAGGTGAGGAATATAGGGAGTACTGGAGGTTGGGGATAATAGTAGAGGGACCAGGGCAAGCTTGTCTGAGAAGGTGATACCTGAGTAAAGGCCTGGAGATGGGGAAGAGGGAAAAACGTGGAAATCCAGGAGAACAGTCGAGGCAGAGCCAGGGCCAATCAGCCCTTCTGAGGCTGGAGCAGGGCTGCTCTTAGATTCAGTGAGGCCACCGCAGCCGGAGCAGAGGAATCACGAGCGAGGAGAAGAGTGTCAGGAGGTGAGGGTGGAGAAGTAGGACTTTGTCTACTGTTGTAAGGACTTTGGCATTTGCATTGAATAAAAAACTGGGGTGTTCAACTTCTTTTGAGATCAACTACTCCAGAGAATGCTTTATTTTACCCTGGGGTTTGGAGTGGCGGAGAGCATTTTGAGCAGAGGAGTGACTAATCTGATTTACATTTTTACAAGATCCTCGGTGTCAGGGGTGCTGAGGGAATACTAGGGGGGCAGGACAGAAGGGAAACTCATTGGGAGGCTCTTACATTAACACAGGAAAGTGATAATGGTGGCCCTGACAAGGGCGATAGCAGTAGAAGAGGGAAGAATCAACCTTTCTGGATGTAGCAAAAGCTGCAAGAAATACAGTATAATAGATCTCTGATGCAGAGAGAGACACAGTCTAGTACTGGTGTTGCCCATAATTAGCCACTTTTGATCTGAGGCAAATTACTCAATTTTTGTTACTCAGTTTCTTCAATTAAAATTATAGGATGGAATTCACCAGTGACACCAACTGGGTCTAGAGATTTCAGTGTTGCAACATTTTGATAATAAATGCAATTTCTTTTTAAAATACGGCTATTCCAATTTTCTGTTTCATTCTTTGTCAGTGTTGGGATTTTTTATTTCTTATGAAATTGTGCCTTTTATCTGAGTTGTCAAATCCATTGGCATGAAGTAGTTTATAATATTATCCTGTTCTTTTTATGTCTGTAGGCTCCATAGTAAAAAGACTTCTTTCATTTCTGATATTGGTAATTTGTATTTCTGAGTTTTTCCCTAAATCTATCTAGAATTCTATCAATTCTTATATTATTTCAAAGAACCACGTATAGGTATTGATAATTTTCTGTTTTTGTCTATTTTCTAATTCATTAGTTTCTGCTCGTATCTTTATTATTTCCTTCCACTTAGACTGGGTTTTCTTTGTTCTTATTTTTCTAGCATTAGAAACTGGAACTTTAGGTCATTTTTTTTATACTTCTCTCTAACCTAAGAATTTAAATCTCTAAAACTTTCTCCAAGCACTGCTTTAACTGCCTCCCAAAATTTGTATATTTTGTATATTCATTTTTTGAATGTTTTCTAATTTCTCTTTTGATATCGTATTTGACTCATGTATTTTATAAATAGAAGTGCGTGGTTTAATTGCCAAATGTTGGAGGTTTTCCAATGTATTTTATAGTTATTTCATTCTAATTTATTTTTTCTGTAATTAGTAAATATATCTTGTATTATATATTCCAATCTCCTTAATCTTATGACACTTATGTGGACGGTATGTTCTCTGTTTTAGTGACTTTTGCCATACCCTCTTGAAAAGACTGTTTTTTGTAGTTGTTGGAAAGGGAAAATTTCCAAATATGAATTACATGACAGCAGTTGATGACTTTGTTAAGATCAGGTGTGTCTTTACTTGTGTCTAATTATTGTATTAATTGCTGAGAGTGGGGATAAAAATCTTTAATTTTACTATGAATTTGTCTATTTAATCCTTTAATTCTACAGTGTGTATTTCATGGTATTTGAAGGTTTGATATTTGTCATATGTACATTTAAGAATTTTTTGTCTCCCTTGATGGTTTGACTCTTTTTCATAATGAAATGCCCACATTTATCTGGAAAAAAATTTTGGTCTTGAATTTTTTTTTAAAAAATCTGATCTTAATATTGTCACTCTGGTATCTTTTGTTGAATATGCAATATAAATATTTTTTTCCAACCCATTTCCTTTCAACCTTTGCATCTGTATAATTAAATTTTGTCTTTGGAGACAAAATACGGTTTGTTCTTTTTAATGCTTCCTGTCTTATTTTGGATTATTTATATATTTTTAAACTTCCTTTTTAAATCATCTCTTGGATTTTTCAGGTCTATCTTTTATTTTAAAATAGTCGTCACTTTAGGAAGTTAAATATTTACTCTCAACATTTCACAGCCTACTTAGGATTAATACGGTACTATTTCAGGTAAAACATAAAAACCTTGTAACCAAATAGGCCCATTATCCTCATGCTTTGATGTATTTGTTATGTTTATTTCTTCTCTCTGTATTTAAATTTATGAGACATTATCATTTCTTCATTACAATATCTTATGTGATTTAAAGAATTGTCTAAAAATAAGTTTTTCTTATCCCTGAAAAAAAAAATGGAGGAAAAAGGCATTTTTGAGTGCTTATTAAATGTCATAAAATAGTATAAGAATTTCACCTGAGATAATTCATTTAATATTTACATCAGCCCTATGGGGTAGGTACTACTATTACTTTAATTTTACAGACAGAAAAGCAGACACACAGAGAGTAAGTACTCTGAGATCTCACAGTGCTTTGTACAAACAGGATTCAACCTAAACACTTCACCTGTAGAACCTGTACACTGTACATGTTAATGACATTAGTTGATATCTGATAGTCTTTCTTTCATTGAAATATTTTACTTCATTGAAGTCTTTCACACAATCAGTATACTATACAGCAAATTTAGCCCAGATTTATAGCTGTCACAAACCTAAGATAAAAGCGCCATCTAGTGGCACTTCTGAG